>JAXGGA010021481.1:0-16504 GCA_038373865.1 Uloborus plumipes | reverse complement strand
TAAACTTATTCTTTTCAGTTCTTATCAGTGCTCAACACATGCCAGTTTTGTAAAGATCAGTATGGGAATAAATTAGTTGCACTAATTTTAATTCTTCAAGCATGGCTTTATATTAAATTATTTATTTAATTATTTTATAAATATTTAACTGTTAATAAGGTAAAATGGAATTCGATGCTGAAATTAATAGCTCTTTATCACCATGCTCAGTTAGTAGCCCATCAAATGAAATTTGTCATAAAGTATCCTAGATCAAACGAAAAGACCTCATTTATTTTCCTGATATTCATGTGATATTCAAGAAATTCTTCAATTAAAAACAGGAGTATCCCAATCACAAGATTGGGTATTGCTTATAATATAACTATTTAGAGCTCATTTATGTTAATTAATTTCTCAAGAAAGTATTTAGTGCTTTATAATTATGAGTGCATAATGCTCAGGCATCAGAGAAATACTTTTTCTTGTTTTCATCAATTATCTAATTTATTGTTCAATGATTTAATAAATTAAATTTCATGACGTATTGAGTAGATAATACAGCTAATAATAAATATATCATTATTTTTTGGTTTAATTAATTTTAAGTCCATGAGAGGGGGAACAAAAGCATATGGTCGTCGCGAAAAACATGCATATACTGTCAGCAGGATATCTCTTAATGGGATAAATAACCAAAAGTAAACTCTTTTCCTGTGAATAGCTAACATATCAGTGGCTTGTTTTTAAAAAAAATTAAAGTTTCTACTGCTCCCCCTTTATGAGAAAAATGGCTGCCAAGATGGCCAAAAACGCATTTTTTGCCTTACGGCTTATCTTTAAGCTAAAATATTTCCAAGAAGGAGTGAGAAACCCAAAAAATTTATTGCGTAGCAATTTACAGGGAGGACCTGTACACTACCAGAAAGTGAGAAAACCTTTGGTTTTGTTTGCCTTTTTTTGTAATAAATGCCTGAATTTTAGCAAAATCTGCAAAATCAAGTTTTTGTGGTGACAACTTCAAAGAGCCCTGTACCTTGGCAATTTTCATTATGAACGTTCTAGTATTTTTTTTCAGAATGCCTGGAGTAACTAGTTTCCATAGATATCTAACACTTTTATTTTGCATGAGTACGATTTTTTATAAAAAATGATTAAATAACATCACTTTTTTAGTATTTTGACGTGGCGGACAAACTTTGAGGGCATGTATCTCAGAAAATAAGTGGAGCAGGTAACTTTCCTTTTGGGCTTTTTCATACCTCTATACCATCAATCTGTGTACCAAATTAAAAAGAAATCCGAGTCGGTCGTGCGACCCCCATTCGGTGATTTGGTATGGAATCGCTCATAGTAAAGTTACATAGAATTAGAATTTAAATTTTACCCTCCCTGAGTGTACTCACATTAAACTTTTTTTTTTTTTTTAGAAAATCAAATCATACTTATCAACTTTCCAATGAGTATTTCACCGACTTTAGCTACTTTAAATGTTTGTTCTCAAGGTATCTCAATTGTTCACTATAGTGTTATTTGCATTTGTAATTTTGATTACTTCATACAAAACTTAAACATTTGAAGTTGACTGGTTTAAATCGAAGGAACAAAGAGGAAATGCATTGTTTGTTCAGTAGTAATTCTAGAAATTGCATCTTTCATCTCAATGACGATATGCTAGCCCCAAAAATTTTTGAGTGCGCGATTGACCTCCCCTGCCCCTTCTCGCACTCAAACACGCTAAGAATAATTCTGACTGCGCTTGTGGCTCCGATGAATTACTCAATTATTCCAAAAATGTTTAAAAGTAGAAAAAACTATAAAATAATGCAGAATTGAACATTTAACATCAATTTTAAAGGAAGGAAACCAGCAAAAACCTCAAAAAGACCATGTCAATACTGCCACCGCAGCTTTTAGTTAACTATAAGAAAGATATTTGAAGAACTTTATCCCAAAGCAAGAAATTTTCATCTCAACATTCTGCTTCACAACAGTGTCGTCTCTTTGACTAGTAGAACCTTTTGTTCATACATATAAAATAGATGACTTAACTCTGAAGTCTGCAACCAGTATTTACCCCGTAATCTTGACGTCATTCAGTCACTAACAAGTACGGGATTATCTGGAATTCGTTAAGATTTTTCTTTCTACATAACGTTTAAATGAAAGTACTTCCGTTCTTTTAATGGTTTTCTTGATCTCCAGAAAGATGTAAAAGTTACAAAAAGACTAAGAAAAGATAGATATACGTGTTGTAATCATAATAAATTGTTTTCAAACTAATTTTTATTTACTGCTCCATTTCTTCCCGTTTCAGAGCAATTAAGTGGAAAGTTGTTACTGTAGAGTCCTGATACTTCGCATTAAGAGATTTAACTCGCTCCCTTCCTTAATAAAGTTAAGTAGTTTCATAACCTTCGTAAAACACACACAAGAAAGAGTTTCTATTTTCTGAATGGAAAGCCATTACCGTTACGAAAAGCAATCTTGGAAACTAAAAGAAAGAAAATTAATTATAATAATAAAATCTTGAAAATAATTTTCATCGAATTCGGAACTTAATTTACTATAGCAAAAGTAACAGCGTCATTTCACTGTGTGGTTATATATATAATATGTCTCCGTTTAACCTGAAAGACTTCTATTTTAGCAACCATTAGTCCTAGTCCTTACTTCCAATAACAAAAATGGTCGAAATAAAAAGCAGAGCTAAGATAATGAAAGTTTGAAGCGAAAGCAAATTAGTCAAGAAATGTAAAACCTAAATTTTTATATAGTCCCCAAGTTGATCGGAAACACGCTGCATACACTTCACTCTCTAGAGTCCCCCGTACCTACCATAACTCATGGTTATGACCGGGATGGGGCCCTGAAGAGGGCGCTCTGTCCTTTTGATCCAGACCAAAGGCCGAGTAAACTGGTCTAGTACCCCCAGAGGGTATCGTTTCACTTGGAGGACTTTGTGACCACAACCCTTATTTTATGTCGCCCAGATATAATTAGTAATGACGGTGGTTCTTTGATCGGTCGGGATCGAACCTGAGACCCTCCGGTTACGATTCCAACGCCTTACCGATCGAGCTACCACGGCCCTCACACGCTGCATACATCATCACATTACACTCTCCAGGGTCCCCTGGACCAACCACAACTCGTGGTTTAACCGGGATAGGGCCCTAAAGAGGGCTCTGTTCTTTTTGAGCCAGAACCAAGGGCCGAGCAATCCCTTGGCCCAGGGCCACCTGAGATATCGTTTCACTTGGAGGACTTTGTGACCATGACATTTTTAACGTCCCCCAGCCACCATTAATCAAGACAGTGGATCTTTGATCTGCTGGGATCGAACCTGGGACCCACCGGTCACGGGTCCGATGCCTTACCGATCGGGCTACCACGCCCCTCACATGCTGCATACAGCATGTCCAACTTTAACCTGAAAAACTTCTATTTTCGCGATTGTCTTAGATGCATACTTCTAATAGCGAAAATTACCAAAATAAGATGCAGAGTTAAGGTATGAAAAGTTTGAACCGAAACAAAAATATTTAAAAAATACGAAATCTAACTTTTTACGTGAACTCCCAGTCTCCTACCTTATATTTAAAGATATCACAAGAATGCAAAAACAATTCCAACACAAAAAATTGACATTAGTATGTACCATTCACCGAGATATGAAATGCGGCGTTTTGTGACTTATACCACCTTAAACTCAGTCGATTTCATCTTCTGGGAGTAATGTAGTGACAAACAATAATTAAAAGTTTATGTGTGCATAGAATATGGTTTTTCGAATTGTACGAGCTTTTGTAGTGTGTTTTTTCGTATAATAGCATATCATTTGTATCTATTTTGCAATAGCAGCAGAAAATATTAGACTTTTTCTTCTTTTTTTTTAACTTCGACAACATGTTGTTCTTCAAAAAGAGAGATATGAAATGGCAAACTTAACTTCTGATTTTTACTAGTTTTGAATTCGTATAGTTTCTTGACTTCTAGTCTCGAATATTTCAAATTTTTTGTGTTAATATGGTTTTTCAATGGTGATTATTTCTATAAATTGAATTTAGAGGGATTGAAGAGGGGGCATGTAAAAGTTAGATTTATTTAATTTTTTTCACTTTTTTTTCCTTTTTCAACTTTAAGAAACAAATTTTGACCAATTTTGCAATTGGAAATATGCATCTTTGACTAACGGTTTCGAAAAAGCGGTCCTGCAGATTAAACAGGGCACGATGCGTAGAGATAGATAGCTGGCTAGACAGATGGATAGATATATAGATAGAAAGATATAGGCTGATACATAAAGGTCACTAACACAGCCACAGTTTTTTTCTGAAAAGGTTAGGTCATAACAGTTCTTACATGTAAAGACATTTAGAAATATCGGCTGAAACCAAAGTTTCTGGAAGGTTAATCGCCAACCCCTCGGTCCTCGCTCAGCCCCTAATGAAGAATACAGTTTTAAGATCATCTTGGTTCTTCCCAATCGCATATTTTCACTATATTCACGCACGCCATATTCACTCACACGCATATTTTCACGCAGGTCACTAACACAGCCACAGTTTTTTTCTGAAAAGGTTAGGTCATAACAGTTCTTACATGTAAAGACATTTAGAAACATCGGCTGAAACCAAAGTTTCTGGAAGGTTAATCGCCAACCCCTCGGTCCTCGCTCAGCCCCTAATGAAGAATTACAGTAAGAAATCAAGTACTTAAGAAATCAGCAAGGTAAGCCATTTATGGCTGTATACACGGGAAAAGTTTTCTCGGTTTTTCTCTTAAGCGATATATAAATAAACGAATATCCTTTCGATAAACCTTTCCAAGAAGACTCCTTTCATTAAGCAAATCAGGATTTCAAGTCATAATGGTGCTCATGACATCACAGTCTTTCCCATATATCACTCGGGGTAGATCGCGTTTCAGATTGGTGAAGTACGTTTAGACACAACATTAACAACACTGTTAAAATGATCGATCTAAAATTTGCTGTTAAACTTGAGCTTATTCTTTGTCTCTTGCAGAATCAAGCGACAGAAGTTTTATCTTGAAATTAAAAATCTCAAACATATAACATCTCATAGTATCATTATTTCTGAAACAATATCGCACTATGAAAGTTGGATCCGCTTGGATGAGGGGGGAGAACTATATCTCCCAGCAGTGGACTGTATATAGATGAGTCGCAGTTCCAACAAACATATTTATTGTTCTTCACACATTAAGATACAATACTGCATGGAAAGAGAGAGAGACAGAGAGCCCTATGGCTGTCTTCGTTAGGATATTCAAGGCGACTGGTGAAGGAAGGGAAGCAACCTGATCCCCGCACCGAGAGAGGGGTAGGTGTCACTTGGCGAAGCCAAGTCCCCATACTGGCGACTTATCGCTCTCATACGCAAGCAAGGCGAGAACAAAAGTATTACCATGGATATGCATATAATTTGCTTATAATCGCACTTTCAATGTAATTGTTTTCTTTTTTTTTTTTTTTTTTCGTGTGACTTTTACTGAAATGTATCGATTTAATCGATTTAGTATCCAATATGTATCTTTGCTACAAAGTTGATCTTATTCAATGTGTGAAAAAATACAAAAAGAAGAACACCGCATAAAATTCTAATTTTTATAACTTTGTCGAAGAAGTTATCACTATTAATTATTTATCAATATATTTGCTCATGTTCAGGAACTTTGCTGCCATATCACACGGAAGATGACTTTTATTCTCAAGGAGACCATAAATATTCATAAGTTTTGACGTCTTAACTTAATTTCCATAATTAAATGCCCAGATGGGAACATTCAACTCTATTATCGCTTCAAATTGAGCTTTCCCTTGATCAAAAATTAACTTACCATCCTAATTATATTAAAATACATATTTTTGCTGACTAGACTTCAAAAGAAGATTCAAACTAGTTCAAGTCACATACATTATTAAGAATATTTTTATTTCTTCAATATAATTATAAAATGTGTGAAATTTATGTATAATTACCAACTTATTATCTCAGTTTGCCGTACCATTTAATGCAATGGTAACTGAGAAAGTAGCACGGCTTTTTCCTCAAGGGGTAAGACATTCAAAATTTTCAAGAATTTAAATATCGGCATATGTTTGGGGGGGGGGGGGATTATGAAGCACAACATGCATTCCAAAAACAAAAGATTTTTTTTATAATTGACTTGTACTAAGTGCATAAGGTATCATGCACTTTGCTTTTTGGGTGTCTCTTAAGCCCTGGTTTCCTAAGAGTAAAATCGTCGATCTCTGGCGACTTCTTCTGCGCATGCGCCTGAGCCGCAGATTGACGTCGCTTCACGCCACGCTCCAATCAAACTGGTTCTGATTCCGGCGTGCAGTTGCGCCCGACATCGGCGACGATTGTCGCGTTCTAGGAAACCAAGACTTTAGAGAAAAACAATGACGTAACTATAAATTTTTGAAAAAATTGAGTTTCAATGCTTAATAGCATCGCAAAGCCATAAAGTGCACTGTGGATCAACGATGTAATTTTATTTCGACTTCTAGCTGCTGGAGCACAGTTTGAAAGAACAATGACGTAATTCATTAAGTGGTGAAAATTAGGGTTTCAAATTAAAATTGCTTACTTCGAAGTCTGTAATATAAGAGTAAGGAATATGTGCTATACATATAGGGGAATGTGGGGCAAAGTGTACTAGCGGAGCAAAATGAAATGGAAAAATATTTTCGCAGTTTGCAGCACCACCAATCAAGCAATATTTTAACGAAGTCCCTAAACATAAAGTCTATTCCTGTCAACAAATAGATAGACTTAAAGATCAGCGAAAAAAATTATATAAGTCCTTTTCAACATTTGATACACTTATTGTAATATTTGTGTTTCTTCAAAAATATATTTTGTAATGATACAATTATAAAATTTTTGTAATTATCATTTTAAGTATTAATTGAGATCCACTGGTATCCAGTACAATACTTATTTCGTTCATATTAAGCAAATATTGGTTTTAAATATTTAATGTAAGTTGTCAAGTGCACACGGAACAAAGTGGATGGGGCAAAGTGAAATAGTTTACTTTGTTTACTTACGCATTAATTTTTTTAATCATGTACGTATTTCTTTCTTTATTAATTAATTTACTTTCTTTCACTTATTAATTCAATTATTTATTCATTCGTTCAAGGATTTTCTTATTCGTCCTCTATTTTATTCACTCATTTCTTTTTCTCATAAATTAATGAGTTCATTAATTTGTTTATTTATTTATTCGTTTATTTTCCGTTAATTAGTCATTTATTCATTTGTTTGCACTTCCATTTGATGAAAATTACTGTTAATCATTAAGCAGAAAATTTTTCACTTTGCCCCATGGTTTTTTAAGGTGGAAAATTTCTACCTTATTTTGAAGGTGCAAAATAACTGCCAAAAATGAAAAATAATATTTCTACGCAAGTTGTCCACACAAAATACACTATTCAATCTTTATGCACAATAACTTTCAGAACAAATTTCCGATGTGTTCGTTTTGAAATATGTCAGCTACCTTAACTATTTCACTTTGCCCCACATTCCCCTACCTTTGTCATTATTTTCATTTAATTTATTTTCAGTTCATATTTCAAATAAAAGTGTTCTCTTCTCTTTGATCTCCCGTAATATTTCCGTTTTAGCAGTTGCGTCGTTATTCTTTTGAATCAGTGAGATAATTTAACCTTCTGAAAGCTTTAAATAATCAAGTAGATATTTTTCATAAAAAACAACACAGCAATAGCTATGTCCAAAACTTTCACCCCTTTGTATGTTCACAGCAATTTACAGATAGAAAATCTGTATGCGCATTTCAATGCAATTTTCAATATCCTTGCAAAATGTGCCTAAAAATATTAAATTTTTTAATTTAAGCAGTCGACGAAAAGTTCAATATTTATAAATTAAAAAGTTTTCATTAGAAATTACACACTTGGGTATCGAGGTTTTAAAAACCTATATTTACGTTCACGGGAGCCGAATACAGAAGCATATTTTAGAAAGTGTATCATATTAGATTAAAGTTTTGTAAATTTCAGTACAAGAAGGGCTTTCACGAAAGTCTGCAACACAGTATGTTTATGCTGGTTATTAAATTTGATTATGTACTTGCTAATATCTTGTCAAGCCCTTGGGTTAATGAAATCACGTTTTCTTTCACCCCAGAGACGCTGAGGTCAGTTGAAACACACCATTTTATGACTGTTCATTTGTAAAGGAAATGCTGTTTCTATTTACCCACACGTGTTTCCTTTACCCCAGAAACTAGGACAAAACAAGACACCCCATTTATTCTTTCTAATCGCCTTACCCACATACAGTTTAGAAGCTTTATAAGTTATGCACCACAAAAACTCAATGGGACATCGGTCACATGCTACCCGCTGAATATTCAAATATAAGCTAAAATCGTTTAAAAAGAAAATTTGTGCAAAAAATTAAATCTTTTCTGAATGTATGTCCGGTACACAAAAAAACGTGATATACTTCAAAATTTAATCTTCCGTGACGAAGAATAAAACTTCGTTGTTTCCATTTACTCCAGAGTAGTATTTTCGTAAGGTAAATGAAAACACCTAATTTGTGCATATAAAAAGTAGCTGAGAAAGTGAAGTTCATCAATAAATGTTTTTAGTAACCTTTCACATGACAAGTAAAACTATACCTAAATGCAACTTTACTTGACACTGAACGTCACTACGGACGGAGCCAATAAGAGCTCACAAGCAGTCAGCGATCTCCTCTAATTCGCCAAGTAGGCTGTGACGTTTTATCTAGCTCGTTTTTCATAGGCTAACGTCAAGCAAACGTCACGCTGACGTCACGATGTTGTTGTCAAGAAAGGTTGCACTGTAGTATAGTTGAAATCAGCTTGCAATTATAAAACTGTGTGCTGGAGAGGAATGTATAAGATCACTTAACTTTAAATAATGACTTTTTTCACTGTGTTATTCTCAAACAATGTAGGCACTTGTATGAAATTCTAAATTAACTACAGTATATCGAAAGTAATTAATTGATTTAAACATTAAATAACAATATATACTAAAAAATGTAATTAAAAACTGCGATGAGAAAAATTGTACCTCTTTTGGTGAGTTGAGTGAAACGGCAAAACAATTGACTGCATTCAATGCTAAGTTACTCTATTATGCTAATTTTTATATGACCTAGAATAATTTATGTGAACTCATAACGCAATTTATCAAAGCAAAAAATACAATATTTTAAATTTTGCTGGGATGTAAGATACCCGGGCAATTCCACTGTAACCGACGCATCAGTTTTTACAAAGACTAGAAATACGTTAAATCTCATTGTTTTATTTCATAAACTTCATGAAGAACATAGTCTTTACTTCTATATAATGCAGTATAATTTTAACGATTTCCAGAAAAAAAAAATTAAATACAGTAACCCCTCGTTATATCGCGCTTTTCGGGGGACAAGAAAAAAGCGCGATCTATCCGAAAGCGTGATATAACCGAGGTCATTATAAATAGTTTTCTATCCAGCATGCAAGTACGTGCACATTCATAAAAATTCATTTATTCGAACATTAGCTTTTTTTTTTCAGTCAAAAGTAACAAAAAAAATCTAACTTTTATAGATTACTACTACACATTACTAACAGATGCTTTTCACTCATTGTATCAATACAAAAGAAAGTGTTCAGTAGTTTTCAAACTGTCTCTGCAGTATGCAAGTTCGGGTGACAGGAATTTGCTGCTTCTTTTCAGCGAATTCAGAAGAATAGAAGAACCTTCGTTTTGTTCATTGATGACAAAAATAAATGAGAAAGAGACCTTTTCTGAGCAACATACATATTTTCTCAAAAATGGTTTTGAACTAAAAGTTTTTTTTTTTTTTGGGGGGGGGGAGACAAAAGAAAAGAGCGATATATCCGAATGAGCGATATAACGAGGGGCTACTGTAATAATATTTTCTACATAACGGGCGTATCTCGTAAGATACATCCGTTACAGAGCCAAAAAAAAAAAAAAACCATCACATAAATATTGTTTCTAAAAACCTTCAAGATGTAACTGTATTTTATAAAAGTAGAGTCCATGCTCTTCATAAAATTCCCTCAACAAAACAAATCCAATACATTGGAAGTCTTTGCTGACTCCTTTGTTCAGTAATTTAAGCTTTTTATAAAAACAGAATTGCCCACCTCACCTCAACACTCCTACCTTATAAACACGTGTATGCAATTTTGCTATTTTGCACTTTGAACTATTTTTCACTCCATGGAGTTTTTATACCTGCATTACTTTTATTTGTTCATGCGCTATATTTTCTATTCATACACAAATTTCGTTTCAAGCATGAAACAAACATTAGTTTTCAGAATCTTGAAGGCATTTTTGTAAACATATAAACGACAAAAGATAAATTTACATTTTTATTACTATTTGCTGATTTCCCCTAGCTGAATATTTTATCAACAGAGTCAGAAAGGATTTTTTACAAAGAGTTAACACCTACAAACATCAAAACTTGACAGTAATTATACAGCTCCGAAACGTACTTTGATTTATCAGCTCATGAAATCAACTCGCTTTGAAATATTACTAACATAAAAGTTTCTAAAAATATTGTCCCTATTAGCTGCCTAATTTATTCCTTTTACCGAAAAACATATGGCCCCACAGCGGAGCAATCCATAAGTATAAAAGGAATACTTATTTTCATTTTTGAAATAGGTTTTCATCTTACTTGCTCATATCTGCGAACCATTATTGAGAAATTTCACGCAATGTTGTTCGGCTATATTTTCTCATACCTTTCAACTAACTTTCTTCTTTTACAACCGATATATATCAGCCTCAGAACGAGCTCTCAGAAATTGCTTTTCTCTGTCTGAATGAGAAAGGAAACCTTTCTGTGAATTTAAGTTTTGAATATTACCGAGTTTTTTCCCCCATTTGTTTTCCAATCTTCCAAAATAACTTGACTTTCTTCAGAATTGTGTGCAGGTATTTGGACCATTATTTTAATCAAATACTTCGTACAATATCCTTTGTGGCTGATTAATTCTTAATTATATCAATTGTTATTGGTTTTCTCATGATTGTTTCCTCTTAAATTTAAGATACAACTAATTTTAATAGAAGTAAAAATTTAATTTTACAGCATTGATTTTCAAAACAAAACAGCTCCTTTTTCTGCAGGAATATACGGATATTAACAACATTGTTTTTTCACTAAAAAAACTACTATTTCACTATGACGGAATAATTCTTTATTGTAATATTTGTATTGATTTTCATAAGATCATTTCTTCGAAAGCTTGAAGTTCAGTTAAATATATTCAAAATATTGTGCGTAAATTTCTGAAGTGTCCACTTCAATTACGTACATTCATAACAGTACTACGTATGCATGTCTATGCGTAAACTACTAAACACATTCATAAGAAGTTACATTACTGAAGAGGTAGAGTTTAGAAATTAATTATTAAAACGAGCTGAATTTGGAAAAATTTAGTTTAACCCTCCATCGGGACCACCCGTTCTGCCACTCGAAATCGGGCGCACCCGGCCTAAGAGGCCACTCATATATTTTAGCTCCCGTCTTCCATATATCAATGCTAATACAAAAAACTGGTCGACAGACTGAGACAAGAGCTGCGTGTGATCCTAAACGAGAGGACAGTAGAAGGATGGGTGTGGTGCTGGGCGACTTTTGGTAAGTGGAGCCTTGCTGGCTTCTGAGACCAGCTGCGCCCGACAGAGGGTTAAGTATTATTTTTGCTACTGCTACGAAATTTAAGTAAAACTTTAGAGTTGCTCTGCGCTAGAGGTCAGAATGGCGATTCAAAATCAACTAAAAATGCTACACTTTTGCCTCAATAATATCATTTTTCTATGTTGAAAAAGGTGAATTTTTGCTGCAATAAATTCGATTTTCTGTTTGTAAAAGAATGCTGTTAATGTATTTGAATTTGAAATATTTTCCCTTGCATTGATAGATATACTTTTTTGCTGTAAGTACAGACAGTAGATATGTCTTACGCATTCAATTAACAGTGATTATTCCTATATAAGTCATTAATAGAACACAGAATAAATACACTATTTCATTAGCTTGTATTCATTAGCTCAAAATACATATATGTATAAAGGTCTTGTATCTGAAGAAGAGGGTGTGGCAGAAAAATGGGTAATAAACTATCAACTAAACTGGTTGATACTAATGATGCCATTTAAATTGAAAGATCTAAGCATGCTTCTCTAAATTTGCTGCTTTTTACAGATATAGTAGAAAAGTTTGGTATGTAACAATAGTGGCATCTGGTGGGAAAAAGGTCCAAAACTCTTGATTTTGAGTCAAACCTCATAATCGAGACACCCGGGTATAACATCACTCCGGATGACGCGTCACTTTTCCCAATTCCCAAATTTGTGGCATATAATCATAATCCTAAGTGGCTCCGGAATTCACAACAGTGTTTAACTCCGGTTGCCACGACACCTTAAACATTTATGTCCCAAATTAATTTAGCAATGAATTCATATACATTTTGTTTAGTTTTTTTAGTTTTTTAGTTGAAAATACATCAAGCAACATATCTACTGAACATAAAAATTTTGAAAATCAGTAGGGTCTAAGGCCCCCTTCGCCTTAGGGACCCTAAGAAAACTGTTTCCGATCGCAGATACCATTTGTCGGCTTTTCAGCAAAGTACATAGAGTGGTACTTATAAACTTCAGCATGATTCCAGCCATTTAATATTCATAATACTAAATTAATATAAGTGGGACTTCTGACTCCCGTCGGAGCATAAAGGGTTAAACTGTTTAGTTTGTTTAAACTGATCAATTTTTTCTTTACAACAGAAATATTTTTGGTCATTTGGGGGGAGGGGCTAGAGCTGTCAATTGCCCCGCCCCCCCTGACTTTGAGAAATCAATGTATTGGCATATAAGTGGGCGTGGTTATTGCCACTTTTTGGAAAATTTTACATTGTGTATTCACTAGGGTGTCCTACAAAAACCGAAAGCCAGAATTTTGTAACGCATACCCGCTTATTTTTTTTTCCTTTTACATCAAAACAATTATAAAAAAAAGTTTCATGCAATTTGAACAACGGTAACCCGTGCCTACTTGCTTCCGAAAGAGCGAACTAGCCCTTTTTCACTAAGTCAAATCGAAAAAAACTTTTTCTGAAATTCAAAATTTCATGTTGATAAAACGCTTCCCCAATATCCCCACATGTTCCACAAAATTACTTATCCAAATTTAAAAATATTTAGGTACCCCAAACGAGGCTTAAAATCATAACTTTCTTCAAAAAATAGCTTTTTTTTCTATGTATTTTGTAAACAATAAGAGATAAATTTTAAGAAATTATCAAGATGAAAAATATGAAGCATAAAGTATATAATTAGAGCTAAATATAAATTTTTTCGCTCATTTTATAGTTATTTATCCCGGAAATTACTCAAAATTAAACTTTTTTTCAAGTTTTAAGTTAAATTTTTCCATTTTAAATACTATATTTTTTTTAATTATTCATCTGAAAGTATATTCTTTAGTGATTTTGAAACTTGATATTTTCTTTAAATGTATCTGTAACTTAAATTAACTAAAAAGTTCAAATAAATAAATTGAAAAAAAAAATGTATAAAAAACTATGACAACAATTTATTTCCAACATGTATTTACTACAATAGTTACAGTACAAAAACATTACTAAACATACTATCGTTTTAATGTTTATTTATTACGGTCAGAGTACATATTTCGGTGCTCTTGGACGCAACATAACAAAAATTGTTTTTGCTCCTCATCAGCTGTTAGCAAACTATGAAAAACCTGCATCATTTTTACAGCTCTTTCAGCTGTATCATTTACTGGTCTAAACACTGAGACCAGCTTTTTCCCTTCAAGGAATTAAGTGTTATTAGCCTATAAAGAAGGACTCTCATTGAGAAAACTATCATCAATTTTGAGCCTAGTAAGCAAAGGCAGGCTTTTAAATGATATGAAATTATCAATTGTCTTCACTGCAAAATAATAAAATAACATGTATAACAAATGCGCGATATGAGGAAGTAACTAATTAAACAATTAGTTACTTCCTCCCCATTTTTTTCGATTCGACTCAGTACACAAGTACTAATTTACTTTCAAGTACAAATCAGCATAATTTGTAATTTTTGAAATTACAATAAACATTTTCGACAATCATATTGATATTAAACAAACATTTATTCAAATTTTTTAAAGAAAATAGGTCCCCAGCACGAGGCATAAAATTTATATATTTCTCTAAATATTTGATTTTTTCTATTTATTTATTGTATTATTTATGAATTTTAAATTGCGGATACACTTAAAGAAAATATCAAGTCCTAAAATCACTAAGGAACATACTTTGAAAACAGCATTTGCAGATGAATAATAAAAAAATGTAGTAGGGGAATGTGGGGCAAGTGAAATAGCAGGTCAAAGTGAAATGGTGAAATAATTGCACCTTGCAGTGCAACCTATCTAGCAAAATTTTAACTAAGTTCCTCGACAGATAGTTAATTCCTGTCAAAAAAAGGGTAGCTCCAGAGATCAACGAAAAAAATTACACAAGCCATCTTAAAAATTTGATGCCTTTATTGTAATGTTCGTGGTTTTTCAAAAATATTTCTTGTTATTATAAAAGGATAAGATTTTTGTAATTAGCATCCAAACTATTAATTCAGAACTACTGATATCCAGTGCAGTCCTTATTTAGCTAAACATCGGCATTTTTTTATTTTTAATGTTCAATGTAGTTTGTCAAGTGCACGCGGGGCAAGTGGATGGAGCAAAGTGAAATAGTTCATTTAGTTTACTTATTCATTCATTTATTCAATCACTCACGTATTTCTTTATTTATTAATTTATTTGCATTCTTTTACTTAATTATTTACTTATTTACTCATTCATTAACTCATTTTCTTATTCGTTCTCTATTTCATTCACTCATTTATTTTTTCCCACTCATTAATTAATTTATTTATTCATTTACTTGCTCGCTCGTTTATTTTTCGTTAATAATTATTTTTTTTTCGTTTATTTACGCATTCATTTGATGAAAATTACTGTTAATTGTCGAATTGAAACGTTTTCATAACAAAAAATATTTTATTTTTCACTTTGCCCCATGATTTTTGAGGTGAAAATTTTCATTTTTTTTAATGTTCGAAATAACTGCCAAAAGTGAAAAATAATATTTCAACGAAAGTATTATTGCAAAATACATTATTCCTTCTTTATGTACAAAAACTTTTAGAACAAAATTCTCATTTGTTCCTTTTGAAGTAGGTAAGTAAACTTAACTATTTCACTTTGCCCCACATTCCCCTACATGAAAAGTGACCAAATAAGCTTTGTACCGAAATATAATTGAAATTAAAAACCAACTTAAACAAAGCACAAATTAGGCAGAAAATACATGCTGTACTTTCTACCTAATTTGTGCTTTATTTACGCTGCTTTTTAACTTCAACTGTAAGAAAATGTGGTATTTAAAATGGAAAAACTTAACTTAAAACTTGAAAAAAAACCTTAATTTTGACTAATATACGGGAGAAAAAAAATATAAAATGAGAGAAAAAATATTTAGTTCTAATTATATACTTTATGCTGCTTATTTTTCATCTTGATAATTTCTTAAAATTTATCTTTCATTGTTTACAAAGTACGTAGAAAAAAAAGCTCGTTTGGGGTTCCTAAATATTTTTTAATTTGGACAAATGATTTTGTGGGACATGTGGGGATATAGGGAAAGCGTTTTATGAACAAGAAATTTTGAATTTCCGAAAAAAGTTTCTTTCGATTTGGCTTAGTGAAAAAGGGCTAGTTCGCACTTTCGGACGCAAGTCGGCACGGGTTATAGTTGTTCAAATTGCATGAAACTTTTTTTACAATTTTTTTTTTTTTTGATGCAAAAGGAAAAAAATAAGAGGGTATGCGTTACAAAATTACGACTTTCGTTTTTTTTTGGGGGGGGGACATCTTAGTATTCACCCTTTGCCACCCCTCCCCCCTGGAAAAATTTGAAATGACGTCTCTTGGTTTATTACAGATATATCGAACCAGAATTAGAAACTCAGCAAGCAGAGGGCGACGACAAAAAATAAAAGAAAAAAAGCATATGGAGTATGGAATTGGACTGCTGAAGTATCAGGAAAAGAGAGAGAACTTAGTTGGCTTAGCTGTAGTTGAATATTCAATGTGAGTTCTTCACATGAGTGAAAGAGATAATATATTAAACTCCTTCGCAATAGACAAGAAGCACCCAACCTAAAATACAGTAAATACTGTGTAAGTTGAAGCTTTGCGAAGCAATACATTGTTGGTCAACTTTGACAGGTAGTAAACGTTTACAAGATACCGTAAAATGGGGTGTATAGGAACAGCGGGGTCAATCGGAACAAAACTTCCCAACCGTACAAAGAAATTCTTCATAAATATACTATTGGGTATTTTTCGCCATGAATTTTTTTTTAGAAAGG
>JAXGGA010021480.1:0-16505 GCA_038373865.1 Uloborus plumipes | reverse complement strand
CAAATTATCTATTTAGCTACCAGCTTTTCTGTAGTCTTGGCTAAGCCTTTTTACTAAGCCTTTTTTGACACCTCCATGGCTGAGCGACATAAAGCACACGTTCTGGCAGCTTCCGGAACGCAGTAAACAGGTTGTAAGTTAGCGGTGCGTTGAGTGTTATTTGACTTTTTTCTGAAGTAAATTATAAACAAACGCGTTATTTCCCTTGAAATTTATATATGATAAGCTGTCAGAAACGATTGTCACTTAAGAGTTTTTACGCCTCTGAGGCTGAGAGGTGGAAAGCGCTTGGTGGGATAGCTCCTGGACTGCATTTAAGTGGCTGTTCTTCTTACTACTATTATATATACAAAAGTTTGTTTGGGTGGATTTATGGAGGGAGCACGAAGCAGTCAGTTGATAAGTAGTCCCAAAAAAATTATTTTTTTAACTAAACCTTTTTTGAGCCTCTGTCGCCGGGCGACATAAAGCACATGTTTTGACAGCTTCTGGAGCGCAGTAAAATACTTTGTAAACATAGAAACAATAATGGATGATTAATGTAGGTACTTAATTTTTTTTTTCTTTTTTTGTATTTACTAATAAAAAACTTAATAAATTCAAAAATTTGCTTATTTATTGCCTTTAAAGCGGAACAGAGTTCGCCGGGTCAGCTAGTATTATTATATATTATATAGACATTGGCCTTTGTAGAATTAGAGTTTTACTAAATTGGAAACTTTTGATGTAAATAAAACAGAATGTGAAAAAATTGACATTGGCCCTTTTAGAACCAAGCCACAGAATTCTTTTATACGCCGTTTTTATGATTTTGATGCCATCACTTTAAAAACTGCAATCTCTTTGCATCCGCTTCAGGATTCGGATTTTTTGCACTTTTGATGTTTAGTGCGCTTTTTTAAGATGAAAATAAATGAAATTTGTATCTTATTTTTTATTAAATTCAAAAATTTTAAACGAAAACGTTTTTTAAGAGTGGCTTCTATCAAAAAGTGGAATATTAAATCGATCGTTTTTTTTTTTTTTTTTTTTTTTTTTTTTTTTTTTTTTTTTTTCAATTCTAATACTTTAAACATCTTCATTTTCTGTTTAGAAAAATTGAACATAATCTGGATTGGAAAAAGATTGATAAATCGGGGAGGCCACAAAAACTCCCGCCTCAAAGTTTCAATGGTGCAATTTGCGCCATCCCCCCCCCCCCCCCCTCCCGGACACATTTCTGTGTGCATCATTTCGATTTTTTCCTTTTCTTTTCTTTTTTTTTTTTTTCAAAATTGTTTGATTTTTCGCTAAATTATCTAGTTTTGCACAAAAAACGGACCCTGTGAAAAATTCTGGACAGACCCCTGGTGATATGATTAAGCGCAATCATCCATCCAGGGCCCATATAATTGCAAGATCTTATCGGTTTGGTTTGCCATATGATATGTGTGTACATCGTTTGATGAAAAAAATATTTTAGTTCTTATGCACAAATTTCCTTTTCATGCCTTCGAAATAATTCTATTTTTGATGCCGATTCCAAATGTTGTACATACCTTGTAAGAGATACATTTCAATGCTCTCTAATTCTTTTCAATTTTTTTCAGTAACAATCTGGAGTGCAACAAGTGTGGTGTCAGATTTTGACGCGCACTTGCTTTGCTTCTACTTTCGCCTAAGAAACTACATCGCAATGATTTTTCGAAGAAATGCAACGAAGCTTTAAGATCAAGGCTTGGGAATTGCTTTAGGATATGTGCTTCAGCGACTCCCCGCAACAGCAAGAGAATGTCGGAGTGCATATTATAGAAAGTGAAGGCCACTACAAGTCTTCATTAGAGTTGGGTTATCAAAGCGAAGTACAGTAACTGATATGCAGGTGAACTAAAAAGAAACTTTGAATCTGGAGTGGAAAAAAAATGGCTTGCGTCATAAATCCTCGAGTTTGAACGAAACGAGTTTTATTAAAAGATGTTTTTCAAAACTAATTTCGGAGTTTACAGTTAAAATTTGAGCAACAATGCTGGTTAACTTATCTCATTAACAGTTTCTGCGCCAACAGCAACGAGAGTTCTTATTGAAACAAAAGTAATGCTACTGTGGATGCTAACCTTTCTACACGTTTGAAAACTGAGGGAACTGTTGGGGGTTTTGTCGTTGACAAAGTTCATTAACCCATTCGCTGGCCCGACCGACACAGGATCGTCCGCGCACTTTGTGTAAAAGCCGGCCCGGCCGACACAGGCTCGTCCAAAGAAATCGGTTCCTAACTGCCTGCGACGATCCTGTATCGTCACAGCGTTTCTAGCAGTTTTTGCTTCGGCCGAACCTGTGTCGGCCGTTCTTCCAGGGGCAAACCCTATTATCACGCTTCTCCTTAGTGTTCTGGCGCTTTGAGGGAAGCGGTACTCATCTCTTTTTTTTAGTCAACATTACGTAATATATTTACGAGAAACTGTGATTTTTATTATTGTTTATTTTAAACCGATTCATTACATGATCCTTTTGGGTACTCTTAGATTTTACATGTATATTGCTTCAAATAATCAAGCTTTCGATGGAAAATTTGTTTCGAAGCATTCTTGGGTTTGAACTAACGATAAAAAACCATGAAAATATTTCCTTACTGTGACCACTTTTTTCTTGCTTATATGAAACAAAGAAACTGAATTAATAATTTTCTTCTTTTCAACAATATCCCAACATCTTTTTAAAACATTCTTCAATAAATTTAGCAAAAAATACGCCGACAACAAAAAATACTGCGAAATATAGCAGTAGCAAAACTTGTTTTGGAATTTCTTTCTAAGTTACTTTATTTTGTGGTAAAAAGATCACTAGGAAGGGTTAGTATAGAGAGGATGACTTTCTGGCTATTGTTTGAAAGGAACCTGCTTCGATGGTTTGCGAAAACCACTCCCAAGAACCGAGTTGAATGGGACCCCCCAGAGTGACTCTCTTTTACACACACTCTCTCAGCTTGCTCTCTGCTAGACACCACGGGGATTGGGGCGCGTTCAGTTGTATTCACATAAAGGTTCTCTTGGGAAATGGGGGACTAGCTGGATGTTTAAATGTGTTTAAATGACCCCGGATTGGGAGTTAAAGTCCCAGAAGTTAAGATAAAAGAACCGACGAGAGAAGTTATCTCTCTGTGTTACTGTTCATTTTGAAGTGTCACAATGCACCAAAGTCACAGAGGAATACTTAAAAACCTCTTTTAGAAAATCGTTCACACACTTAAGAAGTTTGTTATCTTCCGTTCTTGCACGGTAAGTAAAAAGTCAAACGTTCCGAAAAAATACAACAGTTCATTTCATTTAAACTATTCAGTTCACGCTGAATTGTCTCATTGTAAAATAACCAGATAGAAAGGATTATTGCCGCACTTGTGCTTGAATCCCACGGTCCGTTTTGACAGGACTGCCGTTTTGATGCGGACCGCACCTTTCTTCCTAAAAGTGCTCCTCCGGGATGCTGTGATGCTGCGCCGCGCCGCCTCTTTCATCTTTATTTGGGGTGCATTTTGGGATTAGCGGTGGTTTCAGTTGCTTTAACTCAATGACAAAAACTTCATTGACAGCGTTCTGAGTAAATGCCGAAACAGTATTCAGTCCTTTGTGGTTCCCGTAGTTTTTAAAATATTCCCACGCTGATTTCGGTTTTCTTCCCAGTATGAGTTATACGAGCACTTCCCGCATTGAAAATTCTTCCCTTTGTTAGGAAGTTTGAATGCATCAAAAGTAGCCGGTAAGCAGTGATGTTTCTAGTTTTGAAAACCATTCCAGCCCTTGAAGCGTTTTAGATCAGTTCCCTCCTTTACTGCGCACTAGGAAAGATATTTGAATATTCGTCAGTCGCTTGCTTTAGTAAAATAATTAAACATATTCTTTAAAGTTTTTTCTTTGCTATACTTTAATAGTAGACATTTATGGAAGATTCATTACTAATTGGTTCTTCTGATGAAGAAAACAGTAGCTATGATTCAGAGGATAATAGCTATGATTCAGAATTTGACTCTGAAAGTGACTCAGATTTAGATGCAAGCGATGGTTTATCCAATGCAAGGGATTGGTGCAAAATTGGCAGAAATGATGCAACACATCCCCCACCTCGATTTACTTTCATGGGTAATCCTGGATTAAAAGAAACTGTGAAAGACGCTGCTGATCCAATGGAATACTTCAATATGTTTTTCAATGACGAAATTGTCGATCATATTGCTTGTGAAACAAATAGGTATGCCAAAGATTACCTGAAAGATGCTACGCTAAAGCCCCACTCTCGAGCTAATAAATGGAAACCAACTTCTCCTGAAGAAATAAGAGTTTTGCTTGCAATTTTCATTCTTCAGGGTATTGCTCCGAAACCAAAAGAAAGCCTTTTTTGGACCAGAAGGCCATCACTAGAAACACCTTTCTTCAGAAATGTGATGCCTGAGAAAAGGTATTATTTACTGACGAAGTTTTTGCATTTCGTTAATAATGATGCTGCTGCAGAAACATGTCCTGAACCAAAACTGAGAAAAATCTGGTCTATTTTTGAACACCTAAGCACGAAATTTTCTACTGTGTACATCCCAGAAAGAGATGTTTCTATTGACGAGTCTCTTATGAAATTTAAAGGAAGATTGTCGTGGATCCAGTTCATTCCTACGAAGAGATCGAGATTTGGCATCAAGTTTTTTGTTTTATCTGAGGCAGCAACAGGATATGTATGGAAATGGACTGTTTACGTTGGGAAAACAACTTTATTCGATGAACAATTCGCAAATCGAAACTTGGCAACGAAATGCGTAATGACGCTGATAAAACCTCTTCTGAATCAAGGCTATTGCTTGATTACTGATAACTTTTATACATCTCCCGAGCTATATGAAGAGCTAATAAACAATAAAACAGATGCTTACGGCACAGTAAGAAAAAATCGTAAAAATTTACCCGCAGAACTTAAATTTTCTCACTTGGAGAAAGGAAATACCATAGCTTTTCAAAAGGGAAAAATGTTAGCTTTGAAGTGGAAGGACAAAAAAGATGTTTGCATGTTATCAACTGTGCACGATGCCACCCAGAAAAGTGTTGAAAAAAGAGGAAAATACGTGCTGAAACCTTCAGTTGTTGTTGACTACAATGCGAACATGGGAGGTGTTGATAAATGTGACCAAAGACTGGCATATTACTCGTCTATGAGAAGACAAAAAAAGTACTATAAAAAAATGTTTCGTCACCTTTTGGATGTTACTATTTTTAATAGTTACATATTGTATCGCAAAAATAATCGCAAATATCTGGAATTTTTAGACTTTCGCGTTTTGCTTGCGGAAAGACTACTTGAAAAATTCCATAGTCCCGAAGCTACCTTAAGTCCATCAAGAATTTCAAACAGTGCTAATATTTTGCGCCTAACTGAAAGGCATTTCCTGAGTTACATCCCACCTACACCATGTAAGATGGAACCAAGAAGACGATGCATCGTGTATTCCAGCAAAAGAACTGATAATTTTAAAAGAATTCGAAAGGATGTTCGTACAATGTGCAAAGACTGTGATGTAGGTTTGTGTGCAATTCCTTGTTTCGAAATTTATCACACTAAAGAAGAATTTTGAAGGCTTCTAAAAAAAAGACAGTTAATGAACTGACATGAATGCTTAAAAGGTAGCAAGACTTTAATAGTTTTAATGCAATGAACTTCTACTAAAATAAAATTCGAGTATGTAGTGTATTTTCATAGATCTGTTCCACAACACATCTCTGTAAAATTGTAAGTAGTTTTCCTTTCTTAATTTTTTGCTCATCTGTTTGTTGAAAATTTTCTAAATACTTAAAGCTATATGAACTGTATTTTTATTTGCATAATAATAATAATAAGCTTATAAAGATATTATTTAGGAACATGTTTCATTTGGTTATGTGACAGTTATTAATAATCCCAATTTTATTCAAATAAAATAAACAAATTAGTAGAAAGGTAAATATTGAATTAAAAAGCATCATAAGTAAGAAAAAATTTATGAAGCAATCAGTAAAATAAATCTATATATATAAAGATGACGGTGTTAGTTTGTTTGTTCGTTTGTAACCGCTGGCCAGAAGCCCCCACAGCACCTACGGACCTGAAACTTGGCTCAAAAATTCGAACGCACCCCCGCGTGATGCACCTCGAAGCCTAAATTTTTAATTTCGAATTAGTTATTTTTTAATTAGTTAATTAGTCTCATTTTTGGTGTATCTGCCATAATTGAGGGGGGAAAACCTTCCCCCACCCCATAACATTATATATCGCTGGAAAGGGTTTTTTTTCTAAAAAAGAAAAGTTGTAGCACGTTTCTGTCCGTTAATTACGGCAGGAGATATTAATTAATCAAATTTGGTAAATTTTCAAGGCATAACTATGTACGCTGAAACACTAAACTGAAACACTAGAGCCATTTTCCATGCAAACTGCTCTTTCGTCTCTGAAGTTTCATACTGGTTTAAATTTGCGTATAGAGTTAAGCCTTGAAAAGTGACTAAATTTAAATAATTAATATATCCTGTTACTTACTTAACTTAATGTATTTTTGATTTATTTGGCGAATTGTGTTTTAAACTTCAACAAGACTTTTAGTGGAATTTAAAAGGTTGTAACACACATTTTAATTAAAGACTAGGGGAAACGGTAGTTATTGGCCCCCATATACCAGTGAAGATAATGTGACAGCAGCAAAAATTGGTATAACTCCTCTGAAAACTCCTATAAATTTGTGTACGCCATCTACTTCAAACAAAATCACTCATTTTAGCAAATTTGTCGATGATTACCAACAAAATACACCAAAAAGTAAGTGAAATTTTCTTAATAGGATAGACAAAAAAACCATTCTTTATTATATCTGAGAGTTATACAGTAGCTATTGAAAAAAATGAACAAGAAAAGCAGCAAAAGGAGTGGAAAAAAATAAAAGAAAAGAGAACGGAATGGACAAGCAGTCGTACAGAAAGAAAATGCTTTATAGAAGACTAAAACAAATAAAGATGAGTCAAAAAATAGAAAAGGGAAAGATGGAAAAAGATATTGAATGCTATAAAGTTATAATATACTTAATGAATGGAAACTATATTCAATTAATGATATACCTTCATATAATGGTATTTATCATATTCATCTAAAGGTATAATATTTTCGTATATGTATGAATAATACAGTATAACATTGAATGTTTACACGGCCAATAACTGTCTGTTTTCATGGCCCATAACTATGATAAGGTGGTCAATTACTATCAATTTGACATTTTTGTTTTTGCGTTGATTTTTTTCTAATAATATATTTGAAAAGTGTTTTCAGACAGTATGAGTAGTACAATACATTAATATAGTATCATATGAAGTATTTTTTATTTATGCAGAAATATTTCATTCATTTTTTATTCAAGCGTACAAATACGATGTCGCTAAAGTGGCCAATAACTATACCGTTTCCCCTATAATAATTTTACTTCTGATGTTTGGAGTGAATTTAAATTTTAACTTCCTTCCCACTTAAATGCACGGGCATCGCCGTGCGGGTACTGCTAGTATAACATATAAAATAAATTAAGACAATTAAAGCTTTTGCTTTTCTAAACTTTTAGTACTTTCTTTTTATAACTTGTAAATTTAATTGATCTTTCCTCGTGCTTCTGCTGTGACATTTTGGTTACGTAAATAAAACACGTTACTTTCTATTATACACAACTGTTTGCGACTATAATTTTCAATTTCATGTTCGGCTGCAAAAACAACATTAAAATCCCCGTAGCAAAACGGGCAGGAAACAGTTATCATACTGGAGCGAAATGAAACCGGTCTGTAATCTACGCCGTATTCACTTTGCGGCGGAAAGCATTTTTCGCCTGGTCATTGAAAGGGTTAAGAAAACTTCCATACCATTCTACAATGGCAAATAATCCTCAGTCCCAGAATGAATCTAAAGCACTTTGTTCCTCTGGTGCGAAGCTGCACACCTGTGAAGTTTGTTTTAAGGAATTCTCTGAACTAAGATACATGAAAAGACACGCTAAAACCCATATTGGAGAAAAACCGTTTTCCTGTGAACAGTGCTCAAAGGCATTCCTCAATGCAAGCTATTTAAAGACACACTTGAAAACCCACATTGGCGGAAAACCGTATTCCTGTGAACGTTGTGGAGGACATTTTCCAGATTTGGGCATTTAAAGGAGCACGTACGCACTCATACTGGAGAGAAGCCATATTCGTGTGAGCAGTGCTCAAAGGCATTTTCCAGATTCGCGCATTTAAAGGAGCACGTACGCACTCATACTGGAGAGAAGCCATATTCGTGTGAGCAGTGCTCAAAGGCATTTTCCAGATTCGCGCATTTAAAGGAGCACGTACGCACTCATACTGGAGAGAAGCCATATTCGTGTGAGCAGTGCTCAAAGGCATTTTCCAGCGTTTTAGGTTTAAAGGTACATCTAAGAACCCATACCGGCGAGAAGCCATATTCCTGTGAACAGTGCTGGAAGGCATTTTCTCACTCTTCAATTTTAAGGCAACATCTGAGGACCCATACTGGAGAGAAACCCTATTCCTGTGAACATTGCTCGAAGGCATTTGACTCGGATTCACATTTAAAGAATCATCTCAGGACCCATACTGGAGAGAAACCCTATTCCTGTAAACAGTGCTCAAAGGCATTTTCCGACGCTTCAACTTTTAAGAAACATCTCAGGACCCATACTGGAGAGAAACCCTATTCCTGTGAACAGTGCTCGAAGGCATTTTCTCTGCTTTCAATTTTTAAACTTAATTTGAGAACCCATACTGGAGAAAACCCGTATTCCTGTAAACATTGCTCAAAGTCATTTTCCGACGCTTCACATTTAACGAGACATATGAGAACTCATATTAGCAAGAGACCATGTTCCCGTGAATCAGGCACTTTCTAACGCTTCATGTTGAAAGGAATATTTGAGAACACATACCGAGGAATCACGGCATACGGATCTATACAGAAGAATTTGCAGGAAAAATAAAATAACTAAATTTTTGTTTTTTTGCAAATATAGACCTATGCTGGTACTGGATACCGATCTACATTTTTTCCCAACGTCGATCGTCGTAAAAAGAAGTTGCTTCTTTCTGAAACAGTTCTATAGAAAGTTCTCTATTCTATAAGTCAATAAACTTCGACACACATGAGGACTGCGTACTATGCGCCTTGCCTCCACAGATAGTACAATACAGATTTTATTGAAGGAAAGAATTTACAGTACAGAGAAGAAAGTTACACCCAGGGCAAAGGCGGGAATCGAACCCGCGCCTCTTGAGATTACAAACTGACGGGCAGGCCCACTGCGCCGTTGAGGCCCCCTATAGAAAGTTCTGAACATAAAACTAGATGTGCTTGACCGTGGTTGTAGTTTAGACCGGACGATACTGGTTTTGACCATGCCAGTGGTAAAAGCCGGGCAAAACTGAATTTTGCTACAAGGAGACGCCCAAAACTTTGCATATTGCTCAAAAACGTTTAATGTGAAATCAAATTTGACAGCACATGTTAGAACCATGCTGGTGGAAAGCTTGTGTCTTAATGAAATTTCTTGAGAATGATTTTCCTGGAAGGCCGTTTTCCTAGTTACGTGAATATTGTTCGAAAAATTACTATTCGGAAATTTAAGACACAACAGTTTTAGTTACATAGAAGAGAATAAAACAAATTAAAATTCCCATTCTGTGTTCTTGTGTTTTGTTAATATGTCCGTGTTGTACATTTTTTTTTTTTTCAAAATCGTATCTGGCTCGTCGAATGAAAAATAATAATAATAATACACTTAATAATGGTAATAATAATATAAAATTAACTTTAGTTAGAGATCGCGTAATGTATCTTTGTTGCATCTGGCAGTTTTTACTTCTTATAGTGGGTTTTGAGAACCAATGGTCATACGTGATACAAAAGTTAATCTCGGCCAATTACTAACTTTTTTTCATGGGGCTCCGCCCCCTGATCGTTTCGCACGCCAACCCCTGTTCGTCACCACCTTCGGCGGCTCTATCACCAACTCGCTTCTTTGAGTTTGGAGCCTAAATCGACTATATGCCACCAAATACGACGCAAACCTGGTGTAAATTAACGATTTTAGTGGTATTTTTATAAATTTATATTTCCGGTCAATAAACATAGTGAAATATCTAACCTAAACAGAAAATCCAGTTCTCTTCTCTCGCAGAAAGAAAAAGTTAACTCAAACACGCAATGTAATTCATATAAAATCACTTAATAAATATAACATCCCATAAGAATAATAACAACCTTTCTTAAACGTTAAAAAAGAGTGAAGAAAATATGGGATAAGAACAAGCGTGTATATTTTGTTGAATTAAAGCAATAATTAAAACGAAGTGTCACCGGTTTTGTTTGTCGAACGTTACCTTGTTGCTAAACTTTTGGAGCAGTTTGGTCGAATGGTAATGTAAGTTTACTCGAGGTGAGCCTTGAATAATGGCTCAATTAAAATCACTTTCAGCGGCTGTAAAAAGTGATGGAAAGAAACGGAATGGCACAAACATCTTTAAAAAAAAAAACTCTTTAAAACGGCACATATAGGGGGATCCCCCCCCCCCCCCAACTTGATGAAGAATGAAATTTCCGCTAAAAAATAATTAAAAAAAATTAAATCGAAATTTTAAAAAATGGATCCGAGGTGCAAATCTACAGCGTTCGAACTAATTTTGTACCAGATTCAATTCTGAAGGTGCTATGGGGCCGCCTGGACGGAGGACAGCCACAAACATCCTTTCACAATATCTTTGGGCTTACTTTTTTTATTATATAGAGATTATTATTTTTTTTTTAGCTGCTGGGGGTATTGGTTAAGTTCTGCCAGAGCTACAGTTAGGTTTCCTATCCATTTAAAATTGTGTTAATCCGAAGTATAAATTATATGAAAAAGTCTAAATTAACCGTTAAAGGGCTAAAAGTTGAGCAATGTGACTTGTTTGTCACTCCCTTATAACTTTTGCTTTCCCTTAAACTGCCCACAAATGATGTACTTACACTATTTAACATTCGATTTCCAACAGTTTTTTTCTTCGACTGGTTCTTTTTCAGTAAAAATACAGTAAAATGACATTGAAAATGCAACACCAAGAAGGAGTGGTGAGAAATTGATGAAATTTGGTAAGAAGACAGAGACAGCATGGAACAATAAGCGATATTTATTTCAAAATAAATAAGCAAAATTTAGAGCGAGGACGGCGTCGGCTCAGTAAGAAGTTTGACCACCGCGGACAGCGATACACGCAGAAACACGTCTAGGCATGGAGTCAATAAGCCTGCGGATGGTGTCCTGAGGGATGGCACTCCATTCCCTTTCAACCATTTGCCACAGTTCGTCCTCTGAACGAGGCAGTGACAGGTTCTGCAAACGGCGTCCAATCACGTCCCACACATGTTCGATTGGTGACAAGTCAGGAGAGTATGGTGGCCAGGAAAGCATCTGTACACTTCGTAGAGCATGTTGGCTGATTCGAGCACTGTGAGGCCGGGCGTTATCCTGTTGAAAAATTGCATTTGGCAGACCCTGAAGGTAGGGGATTGCCACCGGCCGCAGTACATTATCTACATATCGTTGGGCCGCCATAGTGCCCCGAATACGAACTAGAGGTGATACGGAATTGTATGCAATAGCGCCCCAAACCATTATGCCACGTTGTCGCGCTGTGGGGCGTTCCACAGTTACTGCCGGATTCGATCTTTCTCCACGTCGACGCCACACACGTATGCGATGACTATCGCTGGACAAACAGAAGCGGGATTCATCTGAGAACACTACGGTTTGCCATTCTGCCATCCACGTCGCTCTGGTCCGGCACCATTCCAAACGTTGGAGTCTGTGCTGTGAGGTCAATGGCAGTCTTCTTAGCGGGCGCCGTGATTGCAGGCCACGTGCAACCAGTCGACGGGAAATGGTTCTGGTCGACACAGGAACATCCAGGGTACCTTGCACGTGCTGCAGAATCGACGTACAAGTGACTTGCGGGTCCGCCACAGCTTGTCGGTGAATCCGTCGATCCAAGCGGTCTGACGTCACTCTGGCTGCACCTGCACCCCTCAATGTGGCTACATTTCCTCTTTCCAACCATCTCCGACACAGCCGATGCACAGTGCTTGCATCCATGTGGGTATCAGCTGCAATTTGACGTATGGACCAACCTCCACTTCTCAGTCCGATCACCATACCCCTTGTAAAGTCGTCTATATGCTGGAAGTGTCTTCGTTGAGGACGGCGTGGCATTTCCTCCTATCACACGTATCCTGCGAGACAAAAACCAAATTTCTCCGATAATTAGTCTGGCAGAAAAACCAACATGAACATAGCCCACTTTTCAACTTCATTCTCTTATATCTTACTTCACGTGCGTCGGTTAGCTGCGCATTTCATATCATTTGCATAACTTAGTGACGTGCGTCTATGGTAATATTTGCATGAATTTCTGACCACTCCTTCTTGGTGTTGCATTTTCAATGTCGAGCAGTGTATATTTAACAATAAAAGAAATTAAATTGAATAAAATAAAGCCAAGCAAGTTTATTTCCTTAAACATAAATGTAACCTAATAAATAATGGATCCAAATCTTTTAATTAAGTCATTAGTATATTGGAAACAGGGTTCCCGGAAAAATACTACGCTCCTTATTTGGACCGAAAAAATATTACCGTAGTATCAAAAATACTACGTCTGGCGACGCTGGAAAAAAAACGAAACAAAAATAGGTATGAACACGTAACCATGGTAACAACATGAAAAGTTGATTTCCGTTGATAAAATAATTCTTTTCTTCTCTCTTTTCAAACAAATTTTATTCTCGAGCTGAACCATTTTAGAATCGTTTGGCTTGCTTTACTGATGGTAAGCCTTGAATTCCGGGATTCTAAACACAATTGTTACAGCTCTCCCGATGATCGTAGAAACTTCGAAAAAACTTCATTTTGTGCAGAAAATTTCAAGCTTTCGAATGACATAAGACTTGAAAATGTGTATGAAATATTTCTTCCCTATTTTATCGAATTTCCGCTAAGAATTCGAATAGAAAAAGAACGAAATGGAATTTTCAAAAAATCGCTTCTAGGTGCAAAACTACATGCTACAAACTAATTTTGTGCCAAGTGGCATGAAAATCGACCGAACAGTTTTGGCGCTACGCGCGTAACAGACAGACAGACAGACAGAAAGAAAGACAGACCCACCTTCAGCTTTATTATTAGTAGAGATTATTTTTAAAATAATCAGTCCGGATAGCCAATTACCAGTTTACAGATTTCGGCTAAGTACTGCGAAAACAGCATTTTAACGTTTTGACTAAATTGAAATGTAGAAAAAAACCGGAAATTGCCAAATCTTCTAGGCATTTGTGGAAGAGGAAGGAATCATACCACAGACCTCAATTTTTTGTGAAATTTTTATGTCCTTGATGGCACGTTTTTCAGCGCTATCCGTTGTCGAAAATAGAAAAAATAAATTTTTAATAATTTTGCTAAAAATTTCGAAGAACTGCATTTTTTCCAACCTCTAGGCAATTGCGGCAGATTAAGAAATTAATCTAAAAATTTCACATTTTTTTTGTGTGCACTTCGCACCCCCAATGGCACCTTTTCCGCAACAGCCATAATCGAAACTACAGGGTGCGCCAGAGAAACTTACTTTTTTGAAAAAATTCCTGTGCGGTGAGTTGGCTGCGTAGAAGGCCGAGAGTGGGCGCATCTGGAGCTGGAAATCTCCAAGTTTTGTTTTCCCTTTAATCAGTCGCCATCATGTTATGGTCAAAAGAACAACGTGCCTGTGCCGTCGAAAGCTACTTTTCGAACGGTCGCTTAGTTACTGCTACGCAACTTTCCAGCTTCGAAGAAATGAACATTAGGGACGTGTGGTTTCAGCAAGATGGAGCCACAACACACACAGCACGAGATTCAATGACTTTTTTACGACAACATTTCCCCGATCACCTCATCTCTCTCAGAGGCGATCTCCCATGGCCAGCACGCTCCCCAGATTTGGCACCGTGCGATTTTTTTTTTATGGGGTTATTTGAAATCCATGGTTTATGTTGATCGACCACGCACAATAGTTCACCCCAAGAATAACATTCGCGACGAAATTGCCAACATACCATTTGATATGCTGCAAAGAGTGCTCACAAACTTTTAAAATCGTCTTAATCAGTGTATGCTCAATGGGGGTCATCATTTAACCGATGCCATTTTCAAGACTAAATGAAAAAAAAAAAAAAAAGGGATATTGTATTCTATAGAGCCGCTATATAGACAGGCCGACGCATCAAGATTAAGTTTCACCACTTTGGATCCAATTTCTTAACTTTTACTTTCAAATTTTCATTGTTGCGGAGTAGGGTTACCAGAAAAAAGTTTTGGCACATTGCTAAGCTTTGCCAAATTCACGTGCCGCTAACAATTGCTCACCGTGAAAAATTACCAAAACGTGATTACTGGCCAGAAAAGACAACCACTCAAACACACAAACACGCGCTGGATCCAAAGTGGTGAAACTTAATCTTGATGCCCCGGCTCGTCTATATAGGGGCCTTAGTATTTTCAAATAAGAAAAGAATTAAAAAATAACTTAAGTAGTTCTGTTTTTATTGACATTTCAAAAAAGTAAGTTTCTCTGGCGCACCCTGTAAAAAAAAAAGTAATTTTCGGCCCACCCTAATGTAAAGCATTTATTGCTCCCTGCATGTCATGATGAGGCTGGCGAGTTTTAATGCTACGAATTTTTTCCATTTGTAGGCAAAACTTAGAGTAGGGTAGACCGGTGCACTGTTTTCGAAACGTGTCATATTTGGTGTGTCACCAGTCGTAACTGAGTGATGCTTCTCCATAGTAAGTGCCCTCACAATTTTTTAGTGTCCTTCGAGCTTTGATATACAATAGCGTTTGAGGAGGATAACCTGTTTTCTGCCAACTTGAGTGAATTTTGTGTTAACTTATTGAAGCTTATTGTGAACTAGGAATGCATAGATAAAAATAAACAAATGCATGGATATTAGCAGAACTTTATCCTTGTTTGAGAACAGGATTCACATGAATCTACTTACATATTAAAAACTGAGTATCTTTCTTTCTAACTACCTTTCTTTCTATGTCACGCTTCTTTCTCCTGAACGCCAATGAACTGAAAGTCGAACCAGGTACCGATAGATAGGTAATTTTTCAGGCTTCATTAGTTTCAATTTATATAATTATACGATTTTAATAAGCGAAGATATCAATTAATAAGTAGTCAAATTTAAAGCGATTAAGTCTAATAAATGATTAAACATAGAATCCATTGTTGCAAAACGTGGTTGCTATGAAACAGTAATAACAATGATAATGAGAATTTTGAATGAAGGCTTAACTAAATCAAACACGAAACTCATAAGCGGGCCCACTTACGTAGTATTTTTATCGCTAGGTACTTGTAATATTTTGAAACAGTCATTTGTTGAAAAGCCATCTACTTAAAAGCCTACAACTAAAAACTGAGTATCTATGTCTGCTTTTTTTCCTTTGAGCGAGCTGAACTTACTGAAACTTTCCTTACCATCTTGAAGGCGCGAAGTGCCCGTGCAACATCTCAATAATTCGAATGATTTTTTATATAGGAAAAAAGTAAAGGCGTGAAGCGCCTGTTAGCGAGCCGACTTGGCGGGGAGTAGTTTCTTGAAATTTCCCTCACTACTTTCAAGGCACGAAGTGCCCGTGCAACGCCGGGCCGCGTGCGTGGTATGTCTTGAAATCGAATGAACATTAAATTATATCAAATAATATAACTTCAGAATGAGGTAAAAGTTAGAGAGGGGGGACGTTATGCATCAGCATGCCGCAGGAAGCTAATCTAGCTGCCCTGGCAGCTAGTATGTTATTAAATTTCGATACGCGTTAAAAATCCGAACAAGCCGACGGAGCACGTTTACTCAAGTTCTTACTGTGTAAAAGTGTCCTTGAAGCTTTTTGCACCGTACTGTGTCAAGCCTTTTTTGGTATTTTCTAGCTATTTAGTTTCACAAATCATCATTTATTGAGTTCGAGATTCGTTTCTAGTAGCTTACAATCATAGCTATGTCTTCATGACTACTCGGCTTTAATTTTATAGACTATTCTGCCCATTATTAACGTTAATCTTTTGACGGTAAGACATTGTCTCAAAAAAACTCACATAGGTTCAAAAGGTCCTATGAAATCTACAGTCTTGAAATTTGGGGAACAATTACTTAGAGTTCCGGGTGGTTTGCACAAAGAAACGTTCTTTCAAATTTCGATTCAGTTTTGTTGATACTCTCTAAGTTTTTGAAAATTAAGTGTCTTATAACAAACAATGGTAAGCCATCCTTTTGAATATTAAGAAAAGGGACGTTGTTTGGAAATCTCCATTGGATTTTTTTTTTTTTGAAATTGAGGTAATAAAAACACTGGGCTATCTTTGATAACGTTAGAAAAGGATTTCATTTCGGAGATTCTCCCACAAAATTTTGAAATT
>JAXGGA010021479.1:0-16507 GCA_038373865.1 Uloborus plumipes | reverse complement strand
ACCCAGGAGGAGGCGGCTACAGCCGCATAGCCGCCTCCTGTCCTAGAACCGGCCTTTTTACACTACTTATCAAAACATGTTAAAACTTTCCTTAAATAAAATCATTTTCGCCTTTTTCTAAACTCAAGTTTTTGAAAAGCGTACGCTAATATTTGAAAAAGAGTTAGAACTATATTGAAAATTGCTACAGACGTAATAAATTTCAAAGTTATGTAGCACTAAGAAGTGGGAGGGTGTCTCGAAAGATGAAGAAATTCATGCCAATTTGCACTCTTCCATATATGTCAGAAAAGCACTTAATGTGACAAACGATGTACTTTAGAGCAAAGAGAGGATAGTGTTGAAAATTATAAGAAATTTTAAAAAAAAATTTCAAACGATTTTCGTTAATCAAACGGCAATACGCCATTGTTTTAAGACACGTCTGCAAATAAATCTGTAAATCATATTTAAATGACTGTATTTTGAAACATTTAAAACTATATAGAAATACATTAACTAATTTATTTTTCAGATTCTTAAAACATTTCTTTCAGGGTCGGTATGGTGGTTTATAAAATCAGCCGCTTTATAAAATCAAATGTCATTAGGACAAATGTGATTTTAATAAGCGTCGTTTATTTTATTTTTCATACATTTTAAAATTAATTCTACTGTTGAAAAATATTTGTCTTGAAATCCTTAAGGGGTTCGTTAATCGAATTTAAATACGGATTTCACTCAAGCAAGTAGAGGATTAGTTGGGGTAACGGAAAAGTGGTGTAAATGTAAGCAAACTCCATTACCGCACTTGTGATAGTTCTTGAGTCTACACTGTAGGTAAGTGGAGACTAGGTGGTGTATAGAAGAGATTCTGAAAGTTTGAATTGTTTACAAACAATTGTGTAGGCGTCATCATTGTTTAAAGAAGACACCGCGCGTGAACACAGTTGTCTATTAAAGTTGAGTGGTCTTACATTTGGCTCTCTTTTTTAGATTTGTAGGGGGTGCTGGGCATACTAGCAACTTTTTTGGGAGGGGGGTGCATCTAAGTCTATGTACGCTTCTGGGGAAACAACAAAATTTTTATTTTTAGTCTTTTTTTTTTAGAAGATTTAAATTTGATGTAAATGTCCCCTGAGTCATTTTACATTTATTCCACTATTTTTTTTTTGCATAATTTTTCTCTCTAAATGATCTTAAGTTGTATTTGGAGGATTCGGCTGGTCGCATGCGATCCACAGACCACAGATTGTGTATTCTAGGTGTAGTACCTCTAAACCGTTTAAACTAATTAAGAATAGTGCGATTTCTTACCAACATAAAGCTCATGGGTAAAGGCCCAAGGCCCTTAGTCACTGGGGTACACAAAAACACGCTGGGATAAATGTAAACATGATTCCATTCGCTACCAAATTCACAAAATCGATTTTTTCATATCTAACTACTCTCAGAGTATACTACCGTGCTGAGCACAAAAATGGTAGCTGCAGTCTATATCAAACTTAAATATCACTCAAACTTAGATATAAAACTGAGATATTAATTCAGTTGATACTTTTTCAAAATAAATAAATAAATAAATAAATAAATAAATAACTATTTCCCGTTCTCAAATAATCATAAAGTATTGTGTTGAGGTAAAATACGTTACAAAGAACTCTCTAATGACAATAACTCAATTTTGTTAAAAAGCGCAGATACGAATTCTGTGCTTAACCATCACCGTACGTGTAGTCCAGTACAAGAAAATTTATCTCTCTTTTCCAGAAGAAAGGCAAATATCCAAAGTTGAAACTTTGAAATTTTATTTTCTTTTACCCCAATTTAACTCATCCTGATTCTGTGAAAAAAAGCTTGCTTACATTCAGCCATGTAATTAATTTGTTAACTTCATCAACAATTATCTTTACAATCATCGCTATTTATTTTTACTTTTAGCAACGATTGAAAAGTTAGTCTCCCCCTCCAATGAAACGTTTACTGCCGTGCTAAGCATAAAAGTGGTATCTGCACTTTTTAACGAAAATGAGTTAATGTTACCAGTAAGGATGCACCGATAAGCAAATTGGCCGATTACCGATTAATCGGCTGGGCCGATTAATGATAATTTAGATTGTTTTGCTACTACCTATTTTACCATCACTGATTTTTCTCTCTTATACAACTCCAAGTTTAGAAATAGTAAGTAATTTATTTCTGAGAGAAGATTTTTTTTCCATTTTCCTAGTTTTCACAAAATAATTTCAATATTTTATCAAATTTCTTAGAACCAATTTTCATATTAATGTCAATAATATTATTAACACATTGTTAGTTATGTTAATTGGACATAAAAATTCAAAAAAAGGGTGGGGGAGTCTGTGGTGAGCACTCCAATTTAGGAGTACTTTCAATCAATATTTTTTAATAATTAGTAACAATTTAATTCAATACTTACATTCCTTGAAAATTAGAGGTTATCTAAAAGCACTGTGCTAAGGAGAAAACTATCGCCACATGAAAAATGTGTAGCAACATTGTTCATGTGTTTGTATATCTATTCAAAGTAGGAGACTTGATTAAAAAAAAACTTTATATCAACTGTGAGGATTATTATTACTGTTAATGAAATTATTTATCATAGTTTCTTAGTGAAGGTATACTTTAAAGAATAATATTTGACATATCGCACGCCTAAAAGAATACTGTCACAACTCAAAAACAGAAAAATTTAAGATGGGGAAAAGAAATTGATATATTAAAGCAATTAGTAATAGTGCAGTCTATCATACATTAGGTTAGATCACTTCGGCTCATTTGCTTTCATAATGCTTTTAAAATAAACGTTTCTTTTTGACTTTTAAATCATGGCTCTGGGTACATCTCTGAACATTCGGAGTTTCGACTTTTGAGTTGTGACAGTATTCTTCTAGGCGTGCGATATATATTTTTTCTGCCGATTAATCGGCCCGATTTTGCCGATTATTAATAATCGGCAAAAGACAAAATCATCAAACCATAATCGGCCACTTTGCCGATTATTAATAATCGGCAAAGTGGCCGATTATGGCCGATTAATCGGTACTGCCGATTAATCGGTGCATCCCTAGTTACCAGGTGGTTCTTTGTAGCGTATTTTAACCTAAATACAATATTATATGGTCATTTGAGAACGGGAAATATTTTTTAAACAATTCCGGAAATGTATCATCAAAATCAAATACATGGGGCGCAAAACTTTAAAGAGTAATATTTTAGTTTGAGCTCGACTGCAGATACCACTTTGGGCTTAGCACGGCAGTATAGTATACTACTAAAGAACTTTACACAATTATCATTATTTATTCTTGCTTTTAGCAATGCCTCCTAAATACTAAATGCCTATAACATTTGCTTCGCGACCGTCGAGATGGGTTCAACTTTAAACGCCACCTTGCGGCAATCCGATAATGTCGTTGTTAGTTTTTGATTAGTTAATTTTTAAATTTAAATTCAGAAATGAACCAATCGTTAATTTTTTGAAGAACTCCGGTAGATGGCAGTGTATCCTGAACCAATTGCATTTCGCAGCTATTGGCGATGGATCCAAACAATATTCGAAATAAATTTTTTGATTGGTTGATTTTTAAATTTAAATTTAGAAATGAACCAATCATTAATTTCTCTTTCTCGAAGAACTCTGGTAGATGGCAGTGTATCCTGAACCAAAGATGAAATTTTGCTCTGTTCTAAAAGCCAGGAAGTTACAGGCTAGTATTTAGGAGGCGTTGCTTTTTAACGGTTAAAAAGTTTATCACTCCCACCAATACCAGAGTAAGTCTAATAAAAGCCATAATCTTTATTGAATTTCTTGATAGGCCTTTATTGCTTTCCTTCACATAGGCAACGATCAGGGCGTTTTTAAACCAAAGCAAGAGATCTTCTATTGAGAAAACTTTCTGCAGAGATTAGAGAAAGCTAAAACCTTTAGACAAGACTGAAGGTTCCATTAAATTGAAAACTGATAAGCCGTAAAACTAACGCGCTGCTTAAAGTAAAGTAATCCGCAAAATCATTATATCGGGTTCTTTTTAGTCATAGTTGCGCCATGGCACATTTTTCATCAAGGGCTTTGTTAATTATCCCAATGTTTGGTCAAAGTTGGAAAGAACGTACTTATTTGGATATCCCATTTATACTATTTTGTTTTTCAAAGAACTTTTCAAGATAAGCTTTTCAAGATTGCATTAAATGAAAAAAAAAAAAAGTATCTTAAACACATTCCAAGTAGGGGAATGTACGGCAAAGTGAAATAGCGGGGCAAAGTGAAATGGAAAAATGTTTTCACAGTTTGCAACGCCACCTATCAAGCAATTTTTTAAGTCACTAGACACAGTCTATTCCTGTCAACAAATAGATAAATCTGAAAATCGACGAAAAAAATTATACAAGTCCTTTTCAAAATTTGATACACATATTGTAATACAGTCGACGCTCGATATAACGACCGTCTCCGTTCTACAGAAAACGGTCTTTGTAACGAGTAGTCGCTATAAGAGATAGAACATAGAATATATTGGGATACAGTTGGGGGTTTTCTCACCGGTCGTTATACTAGGATAGTCTTTATAACGTGTGATCGTTATAACGAGCGTCGACTGTATTCGTTTTTTTTTTTTCAAAAATATTTTTTGTAATGATGCAATTATAAAATTTTTGTAATTATCATTTTAAGTATTTATTGAGATCTACTAGTATCTAGTACAATACTTATTTCGTTTATATTAAGCGAATTTTGATTTTAAATGTTCAATGTAATTTGTTTAGTGCACGCGGGCAAAGTCAAATAGTCCATTTTGTTTACTTATGCATTAATGTTTTTAATCACGAACGTATTTCTTTATTTATTAATTAATTTACATTCTTGTACCTATTAATTAACTTATTTATTCAATCGTTCACTGATTTTCTTATTCGTTCTCTATTTTCTTCACTCATTTCGTTTTCTCATAAATTAACGAGTTCATTGTCGGCCACCTTGTCAGAGCAGTCTGCCACGGATGGTGTGGCCCCGGGTTCGAGTCCCGGCTCGGGCATGGATGTGCCTTTTCTCTCTCCTGTCCTTGTCCTTTCTCTGTGTGAATGTGATGTTGTATGAAAGGTTGCCTGACTACCCTATAAACGGGTACCTATGGCATGCGTGTACTGTGGAAGTCGGACTTCACACCAAATGACGGTACAGTTGAAAAAGTGAGGCAGCGCACCCCCAATTGCCAGCCTGGCTGGCACACGACAAATTAAAAAAAAAAAAAAAGAGTTCATTAATTTGTTTATTTATTTATTCGGTTATTTTTCATTTATAAGTCATTTATTCGTTTGCTCACGCTTCCATTTTATGAAAAAAAAACCTGTTAATCATAAAATAGAAAATTTTTCATAGTAAAAAAATACCATTTTTCACTCTGCTTCATGGTTTTTTCAGGTGGATTTTTTTTTTCAGAAACCATCAGCTTCAACATACATGAGGACTGCGTACTATGCGCTTTGCCTCCTGACAAACACAGGACAGACTTACGGCACAGAGAGGATGAAACAACATCCATGGGCAGAGGCGTATTTGGACGTGAGGCCGCCCTGGGCTTTTGAAACTGCCCTCCCCCCCCTGAAGTGTTGAATTTCAGAGTTGTAAAAAAAAAAAACTTTTTTATTTACTTGACATAAAATGTATTTTCAAGGTAAACCGTGCAAAGCCCGGTCACACAGCTAGTTAAGCATGAAATTGGTTGGTTGTTAACAACCAGCCAATTGGTAAAAATTCGTCTTTTGCGAATCTCAACTTTTACTACTACAAATCTGCTCTTACATTATTATAAATCAACATTTTTAGTACTTAATTACATTAAGAACTTTCTTTCGAAATTTAAAAGTTTTTGAAATGAATAATCGTAATCTTCACATATTTGTTTCAAAAATAGTTTTAAAAATTTCAAAAACTTGTTTAAAGATTTAAATGAAAACAAAAATGTTACTAGACCTTATCAACAACTTGCAATTGGAATAAAGTTCACGAATAACGAAATAACAATAATATTAAAACAATCTGTGCTGGTCCAACAGATGCAGCGACAGCGTTTGCACACTCAATGGTGCGACATCGATGTCGATGTTTTCGAAACATTGTTAAAACATTGAACATTGTTAAAACATTGATGTTTTTACCATCGATGTTATGGCGTTGATTCTTTTCTCTAACATCGATGTTTTTTCAATGCCGATGTTTTATTAATGGAACCTAAAATATCCTTTAAAAATGTGAATATATTTATTACATAAAAAAAATCTCTTTGCTGGCACAAAGCAACACCAACAACAGCAAACAACGGCTCAATTACATCCCGTCCATATTTTATCCCAAATACTGCAGATTAGAAAGAATTGCGGGAAAATAAGGTATTAGGCATTTGCTTGAATTCTTGCTTGGCCATATTTGCTAAAATGCTTCAGGTGATTACCTGGGAAAATTAGGCTGATGCCAAATGCCAAGCTATTACTACAAATATATGTGCAAGATTTCTTCAGAAGTTTCTGACTTATTCCAAAAACGTGACTGGTTTTTATTGGGAAGGTTTCTGACTGCTTCAGAAAGATTCCAGGTTTATTTCAGGAACGTTGCTGACTTTTAGCATTATAATTACACATGATGCATAATGCTATAAATGTATAAAAAATACATTTTTTTTCCTACAAAAATGAAAGGTTCTCAGCATGTGAACCACATAAATAAAGTTTTCATTCTCAAGGATCGATAGATGTCGCATTAGTTTTTATGACTTTCACACGGAAAGAAATTCCTTTGGTTTCAAACCTTCCGATGTTAGTGTGTCAGTATTTTTCTTTCTTTTTTTATCCGAAGGGGGTGGGTGAGTTGGCGAGCGTTTTGGGTATTCTTCCGCCGAGGCCGGGACGTGGGTCGCAGGGAGTTGCGAACGAATGCAGGAAGTGGTAGGAGGGGTTGTTCTCGACTCGTGTTCTAATAAGGGAAACAACTTCTCTCTCGTGGATTGGTTTTATTTCTGCACTTGACTGCCGCACTAAGGCGATAATAGCATGGGCAATACGAATAGTGAATGAAGAATTCGTCATTTGCTTTAAAGACTAAGATTCTCCCTTTTTTTAAAACTCTTAAATAATTTAAGAACTTGTTTTTTCAAAAATGGCGTTAAGTTATTTTTTTTCTTCCATTCTTGAAAAACGTGATTTGTTATATGTAATATTTATCATGTAGTAAAAACAAATAATAATAATAACAATTTTCCCCAGTTATCTGTAATGTTAGTAACGCCAAATTATATGGTTAATAAAATGAAGTAGTAGTTACATAGAAATAGAAAAAAAAAATGACTCAACCTCTTTCGGCACAAGCAAATGAAATGGCTTTGATTTGAAAGGATTCAAAGTATTTCTGCTTCGTATATATACAGCATACATTTTAGATACACAATTTTGGAAGGCAGTTTCCATAAATCGTCATTTACAAATCCTATTTCTTCATCACTACCATTATTGTGAGTGTATTGCTGCAAGATTATTAAATATAAAGTTCGTGCAATTTGTTAATTACCAAAAACTTGAAGTAATTTCAAAACAAGTTTTTTCTCTCTCTCTTGTTTGATGTTGTTTCTAGTTTTTACTTCAGAAAAAGCGCAAAGAGAATCAGGGTCTGATTAACATATCACGGGGCCTTAGGCCAAATACTGTTTTCTGGACCCCCCATAATGAATCTTTTCAATTTTAAGCATGGGATAAAACAAATTTAGGCATTGACTACAACAATTTTAGCCATTTGGGGGCCCCTAAATTGTGGGGGCCCTAGGCCGCGGCCTAGTTGGCCTATTCAGTTATCAGGCCCTGAAGAGAATTAGGTGCGAGGAAAATTTCTGAATGTGAGTGACTCGCGTGTTTCTTCTCCCATAACTTGGAGAAAAGTAGCAAAAAAATAGTTTTTGAGGCAGCAATCTTAAAGCATTTCTAGTATGAAACCACCGTCTGACATCAAGGTTACCCCTAATAACGAAATATTGGCTTCAATGGAAAAACATTTCGAATTTAACCATTTTAACTTAGCGAACAATTCAGCAGGAGGTCTCGTACCTCCTTCTTCACTCATCGTATTCCTTTCCTACTGTCTAATTTTCGTTTTTAAGACTTCAATTTAGAAACATTTTCGAGACAGGTCCCCCGAAACGATCACATCGGTCTGCTCTCTGATATAGCTTAAGACTCCCTCAAATTATATTTTTGGGACTACTCACTTTTGGGGTTGGAGAAGGGGTTACCTTTGAAACCTTATTGACAAAACTTCTAGCTGCTCCAAGGAAACAATCCTGGGGGTCCAAATGAGTCCAAGATCCCACTAGGTTTGACCTACCCTCATCGGGTTACCTGCCCTCATCGATGAGGGCAAATCGGTCATTTTTTGGCACCTTTTAGCCCCTGACAACCCTGCTTAGGGATCTGAAACAGGAAGAAACGTTTACTTTATCGTTTTATTCGCAACTTTTACTCTTCGTTAACTCATTAATGCCTGACATTTTTTTTTCAAAAGATATTTTGTATACTGGTTACAAACAGTGTTTAATGGACAGGAAAAATAATAATAAAAAAATATTATGTAAAAAATATTTTGTTATTAAGGAAAGAAAAATCATTCTTCAGAAGTTACGATAGACCCCAGAGGGTATATACCGTAAAATGGGGTGAATCGGAACACTTTTCAGCTTTAATTGCAAAAAAAGTAATTAAAAGATTTTTTTCTTAATTTGATTTTTTGGGTAAAAACTTCGGTCTTGCTTTGCTTTTGATATTCCAAGCAAAGAAAAAACATTTCGAAAAGTTATTATTTATATATATATAGGAGTTTAGGGGTGTTCCGAATCACTACGCTGATAGGGGTCAATCGAAACACATGTTAAAATTTTTATTTTTTCAATTTAACCTGGAACAGGTCTCACAAACATGAGTAATATTGATGGGGAAGAATAAGAACAGATTGTTATTGTCAAATAAAATTTTTTTTCCTGTACCAGTAAACGTTTATGATTTTTCAAAATTTAAAATGCTTTTGAACTTATGAAAAATTAAAATTAATTTTAAGAAATGCTTTTGAATTGAAATGCAAAGATTTAAAATAAATTGAAGTCACTCATGTTGTCCACAAGTATGTACTTGTCCTTAAAACTAGCAGTTGTGGCTTGGCTTAAGTTTTTCCATAACATCCTCTGAGATGAACGCTGCCTTTTCTTTAGTTTCTTAAAATCTCTGGGTTTTGTGGATTATCGTGTAAGATTTTCCTACTTATTCGTCACTGTATGTGTGCTGGACTTTTGCTACAAAAAGTCTGTATGCCTTTCCCCCATGTATTTTAGGTGGAAAGATGTCTCCTGGAGCAAAAATCTTTTTAAATCTACAACTTTCTGTCTTTCTAAGATCTAGTTGCTCACGAGAAAAGATAAACAGTAATAAATCCTTGTTCTTGCCTTGACTAGAAGAATTGGGGTTAGAATCTTGATTTTTCAAACCGTTTCCTTTAAATAAGTTTAAATTGGAACAACAGAACCAGGTGTTCCGATGCACCCCGCATTTTTTTTTCCTATGGCATTTTTCAGAATTATTCATTTTTACAAAATTTTTTAAAAATGTAAATTCTTATGTGGTATTCTGTTGCTCAGATACACGCATAATTGAAATATACCATTATTAAGTTTAAAATATAAGAAGGTTTGTTCTTACATATGAAGTTTTGCAGTCTATGAAAACGTGATGTTTTCTAGCATTCCACGTGCAGCCCTCTTTATATGCCAGTAGCGTTGCCAGATTGACAAAAGTAATTTTTTCCTACTTCCTATAATCTTACCTTTCTAAAAAAAATTTATAGCGAAATATACCCTGTAGTATATTTATGAAGAATTTCTTTGCACGGTCGGGAAGTTTGTTCCGATTGACCCCGCTGTTCCTATACACCCCATTTTACGGTACTTTTTTTACTAAAATTTTTTTCTGCCTACGATATAATATTTAAAAAGACCTTTCATAAGAAGAAATAAAATCAGCAATGAACATAAACTGGGAAGCTGGGAATAGCTTTGAAAACTTCGCTTTTTTTCTTGAGATTGTGAACGATGTCATTTTTGACAAAGGTCATGTTAAAACTGCTACAGAACGCACTTTACAATGGTTATGTGCTGCAATCTTTTAATAACGAATTGAAACAATACCAAGGTACTCATTGAATACTATTATTTGGTTGAAATGTTCATTTTGGGGAAATTCAGACCTGTTTTTGGACCGTCCCTAAAAAGGGACGCTAGGCATTAATGGGTTAATGTTAATAATTTTAGAAAACTCGATGAGCATATGTCAACCCTAGTGGGATATTGGACTCATTGGGACACCATTCATGGAGACGAGATTGAATAGCAAGCCCGGCTATAACGAGCCCTCGCTCTAACCGAGTCGTTCCTCGGCATTCTCAAGAAGGGTGGTGGCCCGGGAGAGGAGAGCGAAAACGCCATTCCCAAGCGGATATCTCTCTCCCATTGTGAATGCATGGCTGCGCCCAGGTACGGGGGCCCATAAACAACTCGCCAGACATGCATGCGCATGGAAATGAGATTAAACATTTTTCCGTTTCTCTTCATTTTATATATTGCGGCCTTTGTTCGAATTTTCTTGAATTCCAGCCGCTGCATAAATCAAAAATGCACAGGAGGCAGCCAGCCGAGCGGGCCTTCCTGCCTCATTGTACGGATTCCGCGAACATCCTCAAAAGCAGACGATTATTAAGACGGACAGATTTTTGCATTTCCAGTGGAATGCGTCCACCCCGTTCACGCACCCCAGTTGCGGCTTCTCTCCCTTTTTTTTTTTTTTTTGCTTCGTTGAAATAGTTCATCCTACTGGTTAGTCTCAGTGGTGTCGGTTTCTCACCCATTAGGATAAAAACTAAACTGTTTACGTGCAATACGCCACCAGCTCGTTTATTGACTACTTTCATTTCATTTCACACCTCCAGGGTCCCCCGTACCTACCACAGCTTCGTGGTTTAACCGGGATAGGGCCCTGAAGAGCGCTCTGTTCTTAATTTCGAACCAGAACCTAGGGTCGAGCAAACCCTAGGCCCAGCACCACCAGAGGTATCGTTTCACTTGGAGGACTTTGTGACCACGACATTTTTAACGCCTCCCAGCCACCATTAATCAAGACGGTGGATCTTTGATCGGCTGGGATCGAACCCGGTTCCCTCCGGACACGAGTCCGATGCCTTACCGATCGGGCCACCACGGCCCTTTAGCTACTACTACTTTAAGCTACTACTTACCAGAACTACTTGCTGCTTTATACCCGAACTTTGCCTCAAAATTTTCTAGTTGTACCGCACCAAGTATAGTCCCTCGCTGGTGTTCTAACTTCACATCAGCTACCAGTTTTTGTTGGCTCTCTTTTTGATCTATAAGTGGATTTCTGCCTCCAGCTCGCTCAATTCCTATTCCATGCTGATGAGTGCATAATAAGCACGAAACTGCAGTCCATGGATGGAATGAACGAGCTGGTGGTGCATTGCATGTTTCTGCCTCAGTCCTGGCTTAGGGGCGGTTACTTACTGCTTTATAAACTGTTTACATTTTGATTAAACTTGTCACTTTTTGAAAATAACAATCAATTTCTCACAAGATGGAGGGAAAAAATGAATTTTGACATCTTGTTGTTGTCTTGTGCAGCTAGGCTGGCAATTTGGGGTGCGCTGCTTCACTTTTCCAACCGTACCGACATTTGGTGTTAAGTCCGACTTCCACAGCACACACATGCCATAGGGACTCGTTTATAGGGTATCCCAGGGGTGCCCACAGGGGGGGATTATGGCGCAAGTTGCGCCATCAAAATTTTTGGGGCGGTTTTTTTAAAACTAATTTATTTATGTATTTAAATTATTTATTAATTCATTTTTTAATTTAAATTATTTCTTTATTATTATTTATTTATTTATTCATTTTTTTAAATTTATTTTGTGTGCGTGTGTGCGAGCTTAAAATGCCTAGAAGGGAAAAAAATGAATCTATTCTGCGCAAGTTCGAACTTAAAAAAAAAATTAATAATATGTTAAAAAAATAATAGTTATAATTTAAAAAAATAAATAAATAATATTTAAAAAATAAATAAATAGTATTTAAAAAAATAAATAAAATAAAAAAGAGGGGTAAAAAAAAATCACAAGAGGGTTGTGAACATTTTTGGGGGAGGAGTTTGCGCCATTGAGCTTGGGGGGAGGGATGGGCACCCCTGGGGTATCCAATGCTACCATTCACAACACAACAACACTTTCACGCAAAGAAAGGGTAAGAGCAAGAAAGTACAACCAGGCCCGAGCCGCGATTCGAACCCTGGACCCCTCGATCTCGGTCAGACTTAACTTACCACTAGACAAGGTAGTCGGCTCTCTAAGCTTCTTTAGATCCAACCACCAGTCATTAAGCGAAGTTAACCCATTAATGCCTGACATTTTTTTTCCAAAGATATTTTGTATACTGGTTACAAACAGTGTTTAATGGAAAGGAAAAATAATAAAAAAAATTATTATGTAAAAAATAATTGTTTTATTAAGGAGAGAAAAATCGTCCCTTAAAAGTTACGATAGACTCCAGAGGGTACACGCTTTTCTTACTAAATTTTTTTTCTGCCTATGATATAATATTTAAAAAGACATTTTATAAGAAGAAATAAAATCAGTAATTAACATAAACTGGGAAGCTGGGAATCTCTTTGAAAACTTAGCTTTTTTTCTTGAGATTGTGAACGATGTCATTTTTGACAAAGGTCATATTAAAACTGCCACAGAACGCACTTTACAATGGTTATGTACTGCAATTTGTTAATAACGAATTGAAACAATACCAAGGTGCTCATTGAACACTATTATTTGGTTGGAATGTTCATTTTGGGGAAATTCAGACCCTTTTTTGGACCGTCCCCGAAAAGGGACGCTAGGCATTAGTGGGTGAAGTCACATGAATTTAGGGAGGGTCCTATTGCTCATGCAGCCTCACCGTACACGAAACAGAAAGGAGGATTATTTTAGGAAAATTGGGAAAAGTCGGAGAAAGGCAAGCATCTCAGGAATGCCTTCTCTCGGCGGAGTGGAGCCACGAGGACGCCGCTATCTCACGACAGCTAATACCTGCATAATCCTCTTCGAGCGGGCTTAAAATAGATAGATGGCTTTGTGCGTTTTTTCTAGCTTTCTGTGAATGGGAGGCCTCAGTTCTGCAAACAACACTTCTTGAGTGGGATTTCCGCACGCTTTGTTTACGAGAAAACGAGGGCATCGAAGAAGCAATATTTCTAAGAATTTAACGACCATACACATTTACTGAGTTAAAAGCTTTGTAAACTGTATATACAGGGTGCTCTGTTTTAATTTACATGACCTTTATTTTCGCAACCGGATGCATACACTGTTGAAACTGCAGGTTGCATGTGGCACATTTAAGGGTGAAAAGTTGTAGCACCAGCGGCACGCCTAGAAGGGTGCCACTTGGCTCCCAGTGGCACCCTTGAAGGTGATATTAGGCTCCCTATGGCACCTTAGGGTACCACGGGTCACCCATTCATGCCAGTTGATTCCATACGGCAACATCAAGGGTATTATAGGGGGGCAAGTGGCACCCTTTAGGGGTGCTACAACTTTTCACCCTTAAATGTGTCACATGCAACCTGTAGTTTTAACAGTGTACTTCAAATTCCAAAAATGCTCCGAATAGCGAAGATATTAAAAGATTGAAGCGGGGATAACAATAGTCAAAAAATACGAAATCTAACTTGTAATACGGACTCCAGGTCCCTTAACTTATGTTTAGGAAAAATCAATGGCATAAAAAACAATTCAAACACAAAAAGTTTACATTAGTACGACCCATATTCACCGAGATTTGACGCAGACACCGACCGGGCGTCGCATAAAAAGTTAGATTTCGTATTTTTATATATCTATATATATATATATATATATATATATATATATACAGTCGACGCTCGATATAAAGACCATCTCCGTTCCAAAGAAATAGGTCTTTATAACGGGTGGTCGCTATAACAGATAGAATTTTTGTGTTTCGGGAATCAAGTTGGGGCTTTTCCCACTGGTCTTTATAATGGCATGGTCTTTATAACGTGTGGTCATTATAACGAGCGTCGACTGTATTTTTTTTTTCACTTCAAATTTTCAACATCTTAATACTGCGCTTCATTTTGAGCATTTTTGCAATTGAAGATTAAAGTTATTATAAGTGGAAACAGCCTGAGGGGAACGAACTTGAAATTTTCGGGATTGGTAAATGATCCATTTACTGAAGGAAAGTCCGAATTTTACCGAACGATTAAACAAGATCATGCGCTTGTACACGTACCTGCATCTAATGCGAAGACACATTAAGCATCATTAAAAAATAAATAAATAAGCAAACACACATTTTTAAAAACCATAATATCGCACTGTCTCTAAATTTCCTCAACCGTCCGTCAGGCAAAATCTGAATGATGAAATGTTTCGGGATACCATGCTCAAGGGACCGGGCTCCAGGACCGGTCAATCAGGGCAATCGCCCAGTGCGTCCGCTCGTGGGACCTAGCAGTGAGGGCCTAGCTCCACATCAGCAGAAAACCGAAGGCAGGAACCGAAAATCCGGTACTTTGATTTTAAAGAAAATGGAAAGTACCCGGTTTTTCGGTTTCGGTCGGTTTTCTGCTGATGTGAAGCTAGGCCCTGACTCATTATCACTTCAGTTGCGTATACATGTTAGAATTTTGGAGGGGGTCAATATAACCAGGCATATTGGCTCATCCCCTCCCCCACACACGCTTTTTTTTTTTTTCGATTTGCTGTCAAAAGTGGCGGGAGGGAAGATATCTGAAACTGAAATTGTTTGCATTTTGAATTACTAAAATACCCTTTTAGGTTGTTGATCAATACATTAGAGAAGAGGCAGGTAAGGAGCTCTCCTCCGGAAATTTGCAATTTTAGTTATCTTTGATGACATCTGGAAGGGGGGGGGGGAGAATTGGGTGCTCTCACCTGGAAATTTTCAGTAACTGAAAGTTTAAAAGAGGAAGTTTAGATTCTCTCTCGTGAGGAGGGTTATGATTCCCTTTTGATTTTGTGCTTGCAGCCACACAAGAATTTGTCGCCATCTGAAATTTTCACCCGGAACACAGACTCCGAATTTGCTGCCCCCCCCCCCCTCCTCTAGCTCGGCTGACGGCTGCTCTCTCCACTAATAGGTTTTTTTTTTTCTTTTTTAGAATTAAAAGTTTGAAAAATTTTTATGAACGAACGCCAATCGAATTATCTTTTATTTTAAAATGTTCTCTTGATTTTGGGCGGGGCCCGACCCCTTGAGCCTACCCCTTATACGAGCCCTTGACTGACGTATTGTAGTAAGAACGTATTGTAGTATTATGTAAAAACGTTTTGTTTTGGAGAGCAAGTATGGAGAGTGAGTTTTGGAGTGAAATAGAATGCAACCTCCATCCGTGGATAACTCGTAACTTTCGTCCGATAACTTCCTGTAGGTGAGTCATTTTGCAAGAATATGCAGTTTATCTGCAGTAAAAAAAAAAAAAAAAAAAGCAGATCTAAATCTCTCACTAATAACACTTATTCGGCTCAAAAATCTATATTTTCGCGAAAAGAATATTATGTGATTAAGAAATTATGTGAGTTCCAGAACTATGTGCTTTTAAAAAATTCTGCAAAAAAAAAAAAAAAAACTGCAGAAATTTTGCAACTTTCTGCTCAATTTCTTCCTTAACTTGAAGATAACTGCAGAAAATCTGCAAAATGACTGCATTATTGAAATTTTAAAACCGCGACAACCCTATGAAAGGAGCACTTGTTTGAATAAACTGTTGTTTTTACAGTATAATTCTAGCAGCCGAGGTTCCAACTTAAAACTGTAAAATGCACAGTAATAAACTGCAAAATCAGCAATTTTACAGTTTCTTACTGAAAACTTAGGAATTTTCAAGTTAATTGCCGTAAAATTTAGCTGCATTATACTGTAAAAGCAACAGTATAATGCTGGCAGCAGATGTTTCAGTTTAAAACTGTAAAATGCACGGTAATAAACTGTTAAATTAACAGTTTTGCAGTTTATTACTGTAAAGTTAGCAATTGTACAGTCTATTACTGTAAAATCTGTACCTCAGAACCAGACTAACGTAAGTCCATTTTCGTTATTTTTCGGTAGAGGGGAAACACGATTGTCGAATACATCGTTTTTCCCTTCTACTGAAAAATGACGAAAATGGACTTACGTTAGTCTGGTTCTGAGGTACAGAAATTAGCAATTTTTACAGTTTATTCCTATAAAATTAGCTGTATTATACTGTAAAAACAACATTCTTTTTTTCGTGTACTATTAGTATTCAAGGGCAAAGGCAAACCTTTTTAGTAACCTATAAATAAAATGGCGCATTAGGAAATTCCTGTCCAGTAACCACTTAATGTGATTCTAAC
>JAXGGA010021478.1:0-16508 GCA_038373865.1 Uloborus plumipes | reverse complement strand
TATTATTGTGTGTGTGTGGAATAATTCAAAGAAACAGCACAAACAGTTCCCTTGAAAAGCCATCCCACGGCCGTATGTGTGTTTTTTTTTTTTGAAAGGTCAAGAATTTCCTATTGCCACATATCCGAATACCCATCGCCCCCCAAAAATTTATCGCACCGTTGAAGAGTTCGATCACCCCTTTGGGGGCGATCGCCCCCAGGTTGGGAATCACTGGTCTGGAGTATTCATTTTTTTAAATGTAACATAGCCCCTTCATCCTCCAAGCCCTTCAATTATTATAAAAAGTGTGTTTTGTTTAAAAAACGGATGGGGGTAGAAATTTTCAGTTGGATCTTTTCCTACAATAATCATGGAACACTTACTTCCGATGAGATATTCAGAAATAGACAAAGCGGTCTGTTTAGTTATAAAAGTGTTGACCATTATTATTGATGATGCCTTTCAAACAACGACCATGCGTTTACTCTTAACCACGTGATCCTCCTTTAAAATAATTACTTTCTTTCTACAGGGGTAGCCAACCTTTCCCGCCATCCTTATGCTTAATTTTGTAAAGAATGTTGATAGTCCGCTATTTACTCCCAATAATCACGAATAGTCGCTGATCTCAGATTCGGTGATAGCCCACGCTGCTGTGTGTGGGTTGTAAGTGATTTGGCTATTGTTTTTAGTCATGCGTAGAAGTTCATTGCTAATTATCCTGTGCATCCAACCAATATTTTTCGGGACGATCGACTATGAATGTCAATGTCAGTTCTTTTTGGCAAATTGCCTGTTTTGTGAGAAGTGCTAAAAGCCGTATAGAATTCGATGAATAAACTATTGTCAAAATGTATACTATTCAGGCAGGTCCGTCATTTCACGTTATTCTAAGGGGGTCAAAGAGTGCAAACACAAAACAATTTTATCGGAAAACAACAAAACTCATGCCCTCTTATGTGCAAATACATTGATTTCTCAAAGCCGGGGGGGGGGGAGGCAATTGACCTCCCCTGACCCCTCTAAATGATGGGCCTGTATTCAGGTGTAAAATTATTCTGACCGGTATCAAATCACAAAAACTGATATAGAATTGGAATAGGTACACATAACATTGTTTCACCTTTTAAAACTTTAAAAGCACTACGTAAGAATAATTGAAAAATGAAAACTGATGACGCAAACGAATTTTTGCGAAATTGAAGACAAAGTTTGGGTATTGAGCAGGTCTATTATTACATGTAGCTCTGGCCTTAGCCCTTGCTTTGGGGTCAGTAACTTATTGCTTAACCCGCTACCGCCTAGTGATTTATTTATAGATCACCTCTTTTCAGACCCCTCACTGAAACCAATACATTTGTATCATATCTTATTCTCATTGGCTGTTTTCCTTATACATGTGGCTACACCCCGTAAAAAATTTCGAATCTTTCTTTTCCCGGTCTGTCCAGCAAGTAACGTCTGAAGTTTATAATGCAGTTTTCAATTCTAGGTACTACGGAACTTTAAAAAAAAAAAAAAAAAAAGCAAAAAAACATTTCTTTAGCTGATTTTAATTTCACTGAAAGCTTTATTCTCAATTTGCAAAATTGTTATCTTTAATGATAAGAATAGAGGAAAGTTACTTACTTTTTTACCACCAGAAACGCCCAGTTATCTAATAATAGATAATCTATTATTTTAACTACAAAATACTCTAAGTGAATAAAACTTCATTTTTACTCAAGTTATGGGGCATAAAATGCAATTTAAAAAGATTTTCCAAAATTTTTTATTTTAAAATAACTTAGGCGCTTACGGGTTAAAATGACGACAATTTTTTGAAAGAAAAAGAAAAACGGTAGTTTAGCAGATACTGCGGTTTACCTTTATCATGGCAGTATGACGCTATCAATTGTTTGTCCTCTCCAAGGCGTTATGAAGAAATAATCTTCTCCTTGACCGATCAGTTGAGAAACCCATGTCGCTGAAGGAAATGTTGCATAATTGATGGATTTCGCTTCTTTTAAAGCTGCTGCGATCCCTCTTTGGAGTAGTGAAGTGGGAGGAGTGACTGTTACTTAATAGTAAATGTCCGAGTAGGAGAATGAGGGTTTGCGATTACTCAGGTTTAAGCTCGTCTTGAGTCTTGTAGGAATCGCTTGAATAATAATAAATATATTTATTTATTCCATACTTAATCGTATATATTACATCAAACTTGTCACAGAGGTTCCTTGATGCACTAGAATTCATATAGGCGGGGTTTCAAAATTAAAAAAAAATCCAAAAGGCTCAAAATCCAAATTTTTTATCTTCAAAATGGCCATTTTCTTTTAAATATGAATAGATACAGTAATAGGGAAGCCTTTAATCATGCAAATTGATGAAATTTAACGCATTTAAATATGAGTCTTTTCCAACAAAGATTACGATTAACAATGAATTATCAATTTAAGGATCACAGATTTCATTTTAGCATGAAATTAGTAAAAAACAATTATGATTAGCTATGTTGTATTAATAAGCACTCGGGCAACGCCGGGTAATAAGCTAGTAATAAGTACTTGCAAGAGTTGCAAGATAAACGAAAAAGTTTATTTCATCCCTCTCGGTCAAATGGAGAGCAGCAACCTGGTTATGAGAAGCAGGGTTATTAAAGCAGAGCTCTTACTTTTTGATACTAAGCTTTCGTTTTGTGTATAAACCTTTTAAGTACCTGATCATAATTGATTAAAATGACTGGAATATTTTTTACTTCATTTGACAAAATATATCACACGAAAGTTTTTAGTTTTAGCGTATAATTCATGAAATTTAAGTTATGAAAATTAACGTATAAAAGTAAAAATTTGCAAGTTGTTAAATGGAAAAAATAATTTAGGAAAAATAATTTTTTTTTTTTAATTAATTGTTTAATTTAGGAGTTCAACGAATATTTGGCCTTTCACGTATGATTATTTTTTATTCTTATTATTTCCAAAGCAACACCTTCATATTTTATGAAATTTTTTGTAAGGTTACGAAGTGGATATTTGGTAGCCACACTCCCATGAAACAATAGTTTATATTCAGAGAGTTACAAAATATGGAGTAAAAGCCATTAGATTTTTATTAACCAGGTGTGTAAGTTTTTTGTTACTGCGAATTAATATAAAGATTTCTTTCAAAAAGTTGAATAATTATTTATTTTTCACGGAGAAAAGACCAAAGAGATTTGTGCTCTTTTGTTCATTAAATTGTTTGTTGCAGCATATGAATATTATGATCGTTGCCTTCTATTAGGAAAGTGCAAAAATAACATAATTTTTCCATCTGGAAAACTCTACAATGTATTTATTCAATTAGAAGTTAGTAGAGGGGTGAAGGAACATGTATGAAATGTAAAATAATGAACTAAAAGTGAAAAATTACTTTAAAAATTTATTCTAAGTCAACTAAATTTTTCCCGAAACTGAAGAGGTCTTAATAATTAACAGTACTACTAAATTTATTCAGTTCTGTAATCATTTAATTTTTACCAATTTCATCGTTAATAAAAGGAAAAAAACCTATAACTTTTAGTTACTGTGTTAAAAAAAGCAAAAAACAAACGTTGGTTTGGTTATGAAATTAACTAAGTCCACTGAGAAAACGGAAGTGACTTTAAAATTTATCCGAAGAAAAGAAAGGTCGAGGTACTGTGAAAGTTTAGATTCTATATTCGTTCCGTTTTATAACTTTTGTGATAAAAAAGCAGCAGTTTGAGTAAGTACTTTTAAAGGCAACCGTAAATCAAACAGTTTCCGCTCGGTACTCTTTTTTTTTCGGCTAGTTTATGCAAATTGCCTGTTAAACTGACTAGTTGAAACTCGGGGAAGCTTGCGTGCTTTAGCAGCCTAGATTAAAATGTTTTTGTACTTAAGTTCTTGTGCTCTCACTGCAGTTAATTTTGTTCATCCTCAATATAAAGAGAGGGAAGAGGTTCATTCATATTTTTTTAATTTAAAAGCCTGTTTTTTAGCCTACTTTCCCGTTAAAAATAAAAGAAAGACGAAAAAAGTATTAAAAGTAGCTTAATGCATCTAAAAAATATCGCCAAGTCCAAAAAATATCGCCAAGTTAAAAAAAATATCGCCAAGTCCAAAAAATATCGCCAAGTTAAAAAAAATAAAAAGGTAAAATGAATATCGAAAAATTAAAAATTTGAAAGTAGGGTATTGAGATGGGGAATTTGTGCGTCGGTCGGTCGGTCGGTCGGTCTGTCTGTCCCCCCCTAATAACTTTTGAATGAACATTCCGATTTGGACAAACTTTTTTTTGTTGGAAAGATCTCGGCGAGTACAGCTCATTCCCATATTTGATTTTTTGATTTGATCAATTTTTGGTTCAATTTTGAGCTGTTCAAAAAACCGGTCCCACGATACTAACTTTTTAATGAACAGTCCGATTTGAACAAACTTTTTTTTGTTGGAAAGAACTTTTCAAGGGTACTTCATTCCCGTATTTACATTTCCGATTTGAACAATTTTTCGTTCAACATTGAACCGCTCAATCAAGCTGTCACCCCTAATAACTTTTGAATGAACAGTCCAATTTAAACAAACTTTTTTTTGTTTGAAGCATCTCGGCAAGGATACTTTATTACCGTATTTAAATTTTCAATTTGAACACTTTTGGTTCAACATTGAACCGTTTAAGCAACCTTTCTCCACCTAATAACTTTTGAGTGAACCGTCCGAATGGAATAAATTTTTTTTTGTTCGAAAGATCTCAGCGAGTGCAGCTCATTTCCATATTTGATTTTTCGATTTGAACAATTTTTGGTTCAACTTTGAACCGTTCAAACAACCGGTTCCGCGATGCTAACTTTTGAGTGAACAATCCGATTTGAACAAACTTTTTTTTGTTCGAAATATCTCATCAAGAATACTTCATTCCCGTATCTACATTTCCGATTTGAACAATTTTTCGTTCAACATTGAACCGCTCAAGCAACCTTTCCCCACCTAATAACTTTTGAGTGAACCGTCCGAATGGAATAAACTTTTTTTTGTTTGAAAGATCTCGGAGAGGCTTTCCCATACATTCCCATATTTTGCTTTTTGATTTGAACCATGTTTCGTTCAATATTGAACCGTTCAGAAAAAAAAATAACATTAGCGTCTACGGGGAATTTAAGTTGAATGTTGATCCTGAACTTAAAGTCGGATTTCCTTTAAACTAACTTTGTAAGAAAATGGTTTTGATAAATAATGTTTGTAACGTACTTTTCTGAGTAATCTTCCGTGAGGACTCTGATTCCGACTCCGACTCTGCAAACATGGCGGAAATGCAGGCTCAGAAAAAAAATTACTGACTGTGCAGACGATTTTTTGTTTATTTATTCATTTGTTTTATTTTATTTATTTATTATTACTATTATTATTATTTGGCAGACGATGTTTTTTTTTTTTTTTGTAACAAAAATTTTTCATTCACGAGAACATTTCATTCTTTATTTATATTTAACAACTGGCAACAGATTAAAAGTGAAATTCGAGACATTTTATTAACGGACGAGTTTTTTTTTTCTTTTTTTTCTTTTTTTTTTTCTTTCTTTGATAAAATGTGTTTTGATGCTCTTTGTACTTTTATTTCTTTATTTATTTATTTTATTATTATTATTATTTTATTTTATTTTATTTTATTTATTTATTTTTTTTTTTTTTTTGAAAACGATGGAGGATTTTCTCTACGGAGGAACTGTAACAGTTACACTCTTTAAAAGGTGCGACAAAACTTTATTTATTCGTTAATTACTTTTTACGTGTCTATTTCATCTGATGAAAGGGGTATATTTTGCTTTTCGAAATCAGCTCTAAGTGCTAAAAAGGTATGTTTGACATAATTTTAAGTCTCAGATAATCAAGAGAATAATGATCAGATGCGAGAATGCCGATGTCGATGTACGGGAAAGTAGGCTCGTTTAGTTCTTGACAGAACTTCTTGTTTATATGTAAGATCTATTGTTGAATTTGAAGAAAGGATGCTAAGCTATGGGTGATACGCTATGGTAATCGTAACATTAAATTGTATGACTGAAAGTACAGTTACTTAAAGGAAGAAAAAGAACCTTCTTTGGAACAAAATTTTTTGATTTACGCCCTTCTGGCACAAACAAATAACGAAATGATTCGCGACAAAGTATGAATGTATTTAAAGGGTTTTCTTGCCCCATACTATACTACACTGCAATGTTTCTTGACAAAAACATCGTGACGTCAGCGTGACGTTAGCCTATGAAAAACGAGCTAGATAAAACGTCACAGCCTACTTGGCGAATTAGAGGAGATCGCTAACTGCTTGTGAGCTCTTATTGGCTCCGCCCGTAGTGACGTTCAGTGTCAACTTAAGTTGCTGTCTAGTATAACGCACTATTATATTGTATTTGTGTTCTTTGAACACGTTTCGTGGAGATTTTATGCAATTTTAAATCAAAAAGCGTTCCATTTATCGATCGAGCTCAGTTCTCAAAAATTGTCTTTTTAACCCTCCTGCGGGCGCGCGTATGTGAGAGATGTACTAGAGGTGAATTTTGTTTTAAACCTGTAGTTCTGGTGTCGCTGGAAACGCCTTTTCTTGTCTATTTTTCTCCCTCCCTTTGACCGAAGACTAACTTTCAGTTGCGTCGAAAGTCGAAAGGTTGTGGCTTTACTACAGCGTATGTGAGAAATATGCGCAACTTTTCATGTTTTTATGACGGCCGCGCCCGCTGGAAGGTTAATACTCATTAAATATATTTTTATGCTCCGAATCGAATAAACAAAATAGTTGGATTTTAGTTGAACAGTGTTTGAATTTTTAAATGCATCTAAGTGTCTGCTTGAATTTTTTGAATCCACTTGATTCTTTTTTAAAGCTTCTTCTGGATTCCTTTATAATAATTCATATCAATATGGTATTTTATGATAGATGTTTGTTTTATTTAGATATGTTATATAGGTATGTAGGATATAAAATTTCTTTACAAATTTGACTGTATTAACTGAAACTTAAATCGAATTTATGTTTCAGCACGACTTCAGCATGCATCATAAGCTTCTGATATTCAATTACCCTTAGTAAAAACATAGCTTCTGTCAATCCTGCTATTGTTTTTTCCCTCTGGCATTCAGATATCCGCCCATTATTTCCATGGCGGAAAATCGATGTTTTAATCAAGCATCGCCTATCACTTCAGTGGCACACAAAATATCATTCCTTATCAATCTTCGCTATCTCAATTGGAGGAGCATTTTTCAAAATACTCGTTAAGTTCTCCCGAATGATGAATTGAGATTTTCTTTCTGGTATTTGTATTCCGAACGACGATGCCGTTTAAGTTTGCTTGTTATGTGCGATTTGGCATACGTGACGAATTTCGAAAGCCGCGATCACGTGATCGTGTCGTGGGTCACAGCGAGTTTGATAAAATCGCGGGCTGACCGAAAGAGGTTACGGCCGAAACGCCGAGTGTGACTATTTGCGAAATGTGAGACTATGCAACCTTTTTACGCCGAGAATGGTGTGCTCGGCATTTTTAAGCCACTGGCATTGTTAATTGTTTTGTTTGACAATATAATGCTTTGAAATTTAAATTCAACATTGGCCTAGGAGCTCATTATTTGCTATGAAACTGAGGTGACCACATCCAAGTCCTATTTATCGCACTGGCACCCAGTTATTAGCCCTGGGTATGAAATTTCTAAAATGTAAGACATTTTTCTGTCATATTTTCGAAACGTTTTTTTTTTTAACTTCATTCTTTTATTTTTTGTTTTTCCTTTTCTTTTCCTTTTGTATGGAAGGAGAGGGGGGGGGGGGGCATGCCCTTCTTTTCAAGTTTTTCCAGGGGGGGAGGGCAAAGAGTAAAAACACAATACAATTTCACCAAGAAACAACCACTCCCACTAATATGTAAATACATTGATTTCTCAAAGTCAGGGGGGGGGACAATTGCCCCCTGCCCCCTTTAATGACGGGCCTGGCGGGGGAGGTAGGTGTAGTCTGTAAAAAATTTAAAGCATCTATGCATAAGAAAGATCTATTTTTTAAAAAATCTTTAGTATGACTTCTGCATACCTTACTTTCAAAGGAGGAGCTACAAATCAAATAAGCAAAGTCTCAAATTAAAAGCAGCTGCAGGACATGTTTTCAGAAAGAGAACTAAAAAAAAGAGAATACACACAAGTTAAAAAAACGCTATTCAATAAGTATGAAGCTTTGAGTGGTTTTTTAACTACCCATCAATAGTAAATTTTATGGACACACCCTAAATTCCCGCCCAGATTTGTAGGGTTGATTATTGCAGCCGCTTTGTAGAAAATATAAAAAAGTATAAAAAGTGCTTTATAATTAAAGAAAAAAAGTAATGCTAATTTATTGAGCAACATTACTAATCTTTGTAAATAAATTATTGATGATAAGTACGCGTACAAACATATTTATTTTACATAATTTTAAAAAATGAAATAAGAATAAAGTATTTTGGAAGTAATCAATTAAGCTAGTGAATGGCTCAATTACCAGCTTGAACTCTTGAACTGAACTCGTGGTATCAATTCTGGATTCAAACCATTTTATCATTGACGTTACTATACGGAAAATTGGAGAATTTCATCTCTTTTTCTTTGTGATAAAATTTTCCCATGCGGATTCACTATGTCGCAGATGTTGCAACTTTCTAAGGGCCCCACTTTAAATAGAGCTCCAGATCGGACTCGAAAATGCACATGATAAAATCTTCGCATACTTCTATGATAAACCTCATAACTCGAAATCTACCGCTGTAAATAAATATACATAAAAAATACATCAATCACAATTTTTTATGTATGTTTCTCTCATTTGACGTTAAATAGGAACCACGTATTGAAAATAAACGAAATAGCTAAATATAGAATATATTCGACTAACAGTTGTTATGTAAGCTGTCACTTATTTAAAAACGATTGTTTTCATTTCTCTTTATAAACGGATACAGCTTGCATGATTAATTTATCCTGCGAGATATTTTATACGATTGTGCTTTCTTTCGAGTGAATCCGCATAATTTTACCTGCCCCATGCGAGATCTGTGTCACATGGGCACGATTCCGCCGCTTGATTTAGTAAGACAATTTGTTCCGCTTTCTCCCTGCAAGAGTAAAGCCGAGCCAGTCGTGTGGGAACATTCCAAGGAGCAGACTCGTTAGTGCCGAATTTATTCTCCGAGCAAGCCAAACAGGTCTTCTTCCCAACATTTGATGAATCTGGACAACAAATTGAATTAAAATGAAGATTTCCTTTGGGCTGCCCATCCATTAGATCCTCTGAATTGATGCACGTATTAAGTTTTTTTTTTTTTGTTCACTTGAGGCAAAGAAAAGAAGAGGACAAAAAGTTGGTTTATTTTATTTATTTTATTTTTACTTTAGGCAAATATCTGTAAAAGCAAAAAGACAAGTTTTTTTAAAGAGATGAGAGAGTCTTAAGCAAAGTGGGCAGCTACGGCAACGTTCTGTGTGGGCACGTTTATCAAGTGGGAAATAAATTTTAGACATATCAATTCTGTACCTCAGAACCAGAACAACGTAAGTCCAAAAATGGCCATTTTCACTTTATTAGTGCATTGTATGTAGAATCTTATTCCACATCGACTCATTAAAACAGTATTCTTTTAAACAAATTCCTTCACAATTATTTAGCAGCGTGAAACGAGCGCGAGTTCCATACTTTGCATGTATTCGACAGTCGTTTTTCCCCTCTACTGAAAAATGACGAAAATGGCCTTACCTTCGTCTGGTTCTGAGCTACAGAATTTTGTTCTGTATTTTTGTCTTATCTTGCGACTAGAAAAAATATGAATACTGTCGTCCCCACTTTATCGGATAACGGATAAACGAATACCCCTCTCATACGAATAAAATATCTTGGAACTGAATATTTCCCATGCCTTAGAAACAGTTATAAAGATCCCCGCTCAAACAAATAACTCGCTTAATCGAATATTTCTTGGAACCGACAGTATATATATATATATATATATATATATATATATATATATATATATATATATATATCTATATATAATATATATATAAATATATATATATATATATATATATATATATATATATCTATATATATATATATATATATATATATATCAGTAGCGAGGCGTGACTTCAAGCGTCAGTCATCGCTAACTTTCAGGTCCCAAAAGAAATATACCAGACCATATGTTTCGCTCAGGGGTGTTTGTGATAAGAAATTTCTGAAAATTTTGGGCTGCCGTTTCCGAAATTTAATTTTTCAGTTTTCAAAAATTTTATTTCCGTTGAAGCAGGAAATTCTCCTCACACAATAAATGAAGTATACTTTAAAATGATAAAAATCATTCATGTTGTTTTTATGAGTTTTAAAACTAAAAATTTCAACTTACCTTGTAAAAATCTTGGTTCACAGATGCTTCTTTTTCAATTTGAAAAGTTCAAGCTTGCTGAAATGCAAAGCTCGAACGGCAACGCGCACTACTTTTTATGAAAAACATTTTAATTGAAACTAAAAAGAGAGTAAAAAAACAAAACCACGCACACATATATTCGTTTTTGAAAGTTCGATGAAGTTCCAAAACACAAAAGGTAACAGTGTTTTCCCCCATGCAAAAAGCAAAACTACTGTTGCAAACAATATTGTCTTCGACCCGTCAGGCTCATATTGGCGCCATCGTAAGATAACAATATTTTTCTAACCGCAACCCTTTTTGAAAAATGTGACGCAAAAAAATATAAAAGAATAAACGAAACAGGAGAAAAAAATCTCTACCCCTCCCCATCCAACCCCCACGATCCGCCAAAACTGAGAGTTGCCAGTAAAAACAAAATGCTTTGCACATAAAATTTCCGCGGGTAATCGCCGATGACTCGTACGACATTTAAGGGAAGCTGTGAAAGAATTTGATTGGCTGAAATGGCTGACAAACGAAAAAAACTTGCGCGCGCACACACAAAACCGATGCGATATCTTTAGCGATGAGTGAAGGTCACGCTTAATCGTTTACTCAACAGATGGCACCACTAAAATAAAATTATTTGGAATATTAAATGATCCGAAAAAATAATCTGAAAATAAAATTTTAAAAACTTTAATTCTTCCAGTGCAAAACGGGGTTTGCCTTCAGGTCATCGGCGAATCGTTCGATGACTTGAGGCCTCGCTACTGATATATATATATATATATATATATATATGTATATATATATATATATATATATATATATATATAATATATATATATATATATATATATATATATATATATATATATATATATATTATATATATATATATATATATACATACACTGAAGTGACAAAAGTCATGAGATACCTCTTAATATCGTGTCGGCCCTCCTTTTGCCCGGCGAAGTGCAAAAACTCGACGTGGCATGGACTCAACAAGTCGTTGGAAGTCTTCTGCAGGAATATTGAGCCATGCTGTCTCGATAGACGTCCATAATTGTGAAAGCGTTGATGGGGCAGGATTTTGGGCACGAACAGACCTCTCGATGGTGTCCCATAAATGCTCAATGGGATTCATGTCGGGCGATCTAGGTGGCCAAATCATTCGTTGGAATTGTCCAGAATTTTCTTCAAACCAATTGCGAACAGTTGTGGCCCGGTGACATGGCGCATTGTCATCCATAAAAATCCCATCGTTGTTTGGGTACATGAAGTCCATGAATGGCTGCAAGTGATCTCCAAGTAGCTGCACATAAGCATTTCCAGTCAATGTTCGGTCCAGTCGCACTAGAGGACCAAGTCCATGCCATGAAAAAACAGCCCACACCATTACGGAGCCACCACCAGCTTGAACAGTGCCTTGCTGACAGTTTGGGTCCATGGCTTCGTGGGGTCTGCGCCACACTCGAACCCTACCATCGGCTCTTACCAGCTGAAATCGTGACTCATCGGACCAGGCCACGGTTTTCCATTCATCTAGGGACCAACCGATATGCTCACGTGCCCACGAGAGTCGCTGCAAGCGATGTCGTTCTGTCAGTAAAGGCACTCGAGTCGGTCTTCTGCTGGAATAGCCCAAGAAATCCAAATTTCTCCGCACAGTTCTAGCAGACACGTCCATTGTACGTCCCACATTGATTTCTACGGTGATTTGACGCAGTGTTGCTTGTCTGTTAGAATTTACGACTCTTTGCAGACGTCGCCGGTCTCGATCTTTAAGTGCAGGCGGTCGACCACTGCGCTGTCCATGGTGGGATGTTATGCCTGAAATTTCATACTCTCGGCACACTCTTGACACAGTGGATCTGGGAATGTTGAATTCTCTAACGATTTCCGAAATGGCATGACCCATGCGTCTAGCTCCAACTAACATTCCGCGTTCAAAGTCTGTTAATTCACGTCGTGCGGTCATCATCACGTTAAAACCTCTTCACATGAATAACTTGAACAGAAATGAAAGCTCTGTAAAAGCACTGCGCATTTATACCTGTTCTATGCGATGCTACTGCCATCTGAAAATTTGCATATTGCTATCCCATGACTTTTGTCACTTCAGTGTATATATATATATATATATATATACTAGCTGACCCGGCAAACGTTGTTTTGCCATATAAATAATTTCCTAGTAATTTCTAGTGTAGACAAAAAATAGCTTACTTATTGTAAGTATGTATGTATGTATGGTAGAATGTGTATATTGTATGTATGTAAGAATGTGGTATATGCGTGAAATAAGCATGGAGCGCTGTGAACGATGAGGGAATATAAAAATAACAAAAGGCAAACATTATTTTTAAGTTATTATAATTTATTCCTTAAAATTATATATCATTAATTAAACAATTACGACAGTAACACTATTAAACAATATCAATCTCTTAATGCTATAGCGTGAACAATATTTTTTGTTAGTCCATCTTTAGCTAACACAAACAAACTGGATGGTTTACCCACTCGAGAGCATGCCACGTATAATTTGTCCGTGTGAAAAACATGGTGTTCTCAAATCTAAGCCACAAACAGACATCGTTTGACCTTGGGATTTGTTGATAGTCATTGCAAATGCCAATCTAATCGGAAACTGAATACGTTTGAATTGAATTGACACATCTGTAGGTATAATAGGAATCCGTGGTATGAGTATATTTTCACCTCTGAACTTGCCAGTTAAAACCCTGGCTTCAATCACGTTTTTCATTAATTTTTGAATGACTAATCGCGTACCGTTGCACAGCTCAAATTACGAAGCAAGATAATTGGAGATCCCACCTTTATTTTTAAAAATTTGTGTCACTTTAATGGTCGTTCATACCCCCCCCCCCCTCTAGCAGTGAAAAAAAACTTTATACAGCAGATTTTGCCTAATAACTCAACACTCATGGTGTTTGATACATTTTATTTGTTTGTAATGATGTTTTTTGGTCACAACCAATATGAAAATCACAAAAATAGTTACTTTAATTTTTAACGTACATTTATCTTCTTCAAAATTTTGGACTTTTAATTTTACCTTGAATTTGACGTAAATGCAAGATATAAAATACAGAATTTTATAAAGGTACAAAAATTAACATAATATAATTGATAGTGTATATATTTTTTGAAAAAATAATATAAGTGCCGCAAATCAAAAACCATTTATTGCCACAATCGATTCAAAGCCCCCAAAAATGGCACAAACGTCCATAAGGAAATTCTACAGCATCGAAGGACCCCATTGCCAATTTTAACAAAGATCCGACCAAAACTGTCATTTTGTACTATAAAAAAATATGGGGTAGATCCCCATGAGGGGATGTACCTGCATAAGGACATTACAATCATTAAAATCATTCAAAAAAAAAAAAAAAAACATGCAGCTGTTCGAAAAAACCCTTGCGGACCTGGATTCGATCTCATTCCATCAGGAACTTCAACCTGACGCGCCTAACCACTTGACCATCGGGTCGCTCATTGAAGTAAGGATTTACGATAACACATATTGTTTTAGTTCAGTAGATCAGATGTTATGTGCGAACAAAAAAAAATTTAGGAGTGGACTACTCCTAACATTTAGGGAGATGAAAAATAGATGTTGGCCGATTCTCATAGATACTGGATAAGCACAAAAAATTTCATCAAAATCGGTCAAGCCGTTTCGGAGGAGTATGGCAACGAAAACTGTGACACGAGAATTTTATATATTAGATATATATTTTTTTTTTCCCCCGTCAAAATTTATAAATGAGTTACGCCGTTTTTTTTTCCCCGACCCTGTTGGTTCTATTTAGAAACTAAGAGTAGTAATTTTTAAAATTTTCATAATTTCTGGAAAAAATGCTTAATTTTGTATGAAGTTAAAATTTGATTCAGGTATTCCATCATTTATCTAGTCTAATTAAAGAAAGAGCGAGATAAGAGAGAAAATAAAACATAAAAACTATTTCTAAGTTAAATTATAGCTAGTCTGACCAGTGAATGAACTCTTAAGCACAAATAATTCTGCTTCAATTTTTTAGAGGATTTAAATTAGGGTTGGCACATTTTTGGTACAGGTGAAAAAAATATGAACCCCCGCCCCTCCCGATAAAACCGTTCTGGCAGCAAAGCATTTTTACCGAAGTATCAAAAAATAAATATGCTTTATTTCGAATCGGCTCATAAACGGCTGAATACAAGCTATCCACACATTTAAACAAGTTCCGAAGACTACTGTTGGAAATTAATCTGCTTGATAGACATCTTCCCATTTTTTCTGGGAGAGCGAAGTTTCCAGCAGTGAACCAACACTCTAAAATATAGGGCGGAATCATTTCAGTGAAAAACGTCTTACATGCGCAAAATAAGAGCAGATTTGCTGTTAAGTCTTGGGAAACAACTTATCGAACCATGGAATATCTTTATGTGTACTATGCATTCCTACAGCATGAAGCTTCGTACCATTTCTCCCTGTCATTCAAAGGAATTATAAACGTTTTGACAATACCAGTTATTTATATTTGAAAAAAAAAAAGCTAAGTTTCTGTACAATTCTCAGAGAAAAAGTGTGTATTAAGGTTCTAACTTTAAAAATAACTTTTAGCCAGCAGTAGAAATCAATGAACTTTTTGATACATAGCGATAAAATTGCAATCATTTTATTCAATTCCTAAAAAAGGCTTCCCACCTATGACATTTCAAATTCTTACATTTAAGCACTTACAGCTCAGCTTAAATGTACTAGTCAGGCCCGTCATTAAGGAGGGGAGGGGGCTCAATTCCCCCTCCCGGCTTTCAGAAATCAATATAGTTACCTGTAAGGGCATGATTTTTGTTTGAGTGCATATTCTCTGCTCCCCCTCTCTGGAAAAATTTGAAATGACAGGCCTGATACTAGTTGGAAAATATAAGACTTCGATAGATTCATTTCGCCTTTTTGGTTTTAGTTCCACCCTCATAAGTCATTGAGAATAATTACATCAGAGCCATCCAACGAAACGTTTCCCAACTGGGTAGTAGTTCTGAAAGGTAGTAGGTGGACACAACATGCTCCGAACAAATTGTTTATGATTTGGGAAGAACGAACTAACTGGTACAACTAATTTGTTTAAATGTTATTTAAAAATATATTTTTTTTCCTCTTAATGTATACTATAAGCTGCTGATCATGTTGCCCATCCTCCCTCGTCATTTTACCTGATAGGTGGGGTAAGAAGGCGAAAAACGCTTTTGGTTTTTAACCCATTTATGCCCAAATTTTTTTTAACAATTTTTTTCAATTTTTATCTGCTTAAAACTCTTACTTGGAATGGTTTACATACATTTTAGGCTTATATTAGTTCGCCGTTGCCATATTTATGAAGTTATTTAACTTCCTGTTTATGGGATATTTTGCAGATATGTGAGCAAAATAAGACCTTACTTGACTTACTTTTGCAAAGTAACATTGCAGAAGGCATCTGTGATCAATTTTAAACAAATCATTTTAAAATACTCTAATTTTATGAAAAATAAGTTCGTAAAAAAACTTACTTTTTGTGTCAACCCATGCTGGATTATTGTTCGACTGATTTGTCTGAAAATAGCTGTCAATAAATAAACTCTGATGTCCAACTAGTGACTCTAACTGGTTTTCTCAAGAAGAAGGACTATTTAACTTGTGAAAAACAGCTTTAGTAAAATATAAACATTACAGGTTTTTGTATGAAGTAACTAACAAGCGTCCCGTTTTTAGGCTACTAGGCATAAATGGGTTAATGACTTCTTTCATGTTTCAAAGGACGATAACTGGAGTTTCATTTTGAAAAGTTAAACGTAATAATTTATCGACGTCTTGGATTTGAAGTTCAATATTTGAATTCCCCTTCTTAAAGCGAGATTTTTTTTTTTAAAGCCTGAATTCTTCATCTTAATTCTCTTTCAAAATTTATGTATTAATAATTTGTTTTACTAATATGCAATAAATTAGTCAAACTGTGTTCAACAATTTGTTTTTGTTGAATTGGATTGCTTTTACAGAGAAACCTTTGCTAAAATTTATTCCAACTTGTAATTATAGAATTTTCTTTGCAGTTCTACATCAAAG
>JAXGGA010021477.1:0-16508 GCA_038373865.1 Uloborus plumipes | reverse complement strand
GCAATACCCAATCTTGTGATTGGATGTTCCTGATTGATGGCTATAAACAGGAGGATACCCTTGTTCTTTGTTGCAGTATTATTTTGTGGAAAATAGAATGTATGCCTTATAGTATCTGTGAACTAATATTTTAGTGAGTAAACTTTTTCTTGTCAGTTCTTATCAGTGCTCAACGCATGTCAATTTTGTAAAGATCAGTATGGGAATAAATTAGTTGCACTAATTTTAATTCTTCAAGCATGGCTTTATATTAAATTATTTATTTAATTATTTTGTAAATATTTAACTGTTAATAAGGCAAAATGGAATTCGATGCTGAAATTAATAGCTCTTTATCACCATGCTCAGTTAGTAGCCCATCAAATGAAATTTGTCATAAAATATCCTACATCAAACGAAAAGACCTCATTTATTTTCCTGATATTCATGTGATATTCAAGAAATTCTTCAATTAAAAACAGGAGTATCCCAATCACAAGATTGGGTATTGCTTATAATATAAATATTTAGAGCTCATTTATGTTAATTAATTTCTCAAGAAAGTATTTAGTGCTTTATAATTATGAATGCATAATGCTCAGGCATCAGAGAAATACTTTTTCTTTTTTTCATCAATTATCTAATTTATTGTTCAATGATTTAATAAATTAAATTTCATGACATATTGGGTAGATAATACAGCTAATAATAAATATATCATTATTTTTTGGTTTAATTATTTTTAAGTCCATGAGAGGGGGAACAAAAGCATATGGTCGTCGCGAAAAACATGCATATTCTGTCAGCAGGATATCTCTTAATGGGAGAAATAACCAAAAGTAAACTCTTTTCCTGTGAATAGCTAACATATCAGTGGCTTGTTTAAAAAAAAAAATTGAAGTTTCTACTGCTCCCCCTTTGTGAGAAAAATGGCTGCCAAGATGGCCAAAAACGCATTTTTCGCCTTACGGCTTATCTTTAAGCTAAAATATTTCCAAGAAGGAGTGAGAAACCCAAAAAATTTATTGCGTAGCAATTTACAAGAAGGACCTGTACACTACCAGAAAGTGAGAAAACCTTTGGTTTTGCTTGCCTTTTTTTGTCATAAATGCCTGAATTTTAGCAAAATCTGCAAAATCAAGTTTTTGTGGTGACAACTTCAAAGAGCCCTGTACCTTGGCAATTTTCATTATGAACGTTCTAGTATTTTTTTTCCGAATGCCTGGAGTAACTAGTTTCCATAGATATCTAACACTTTTATTTTGCATGAGTACGATTTTTTATAAAAAATGATTAAATAACATCACTTTTTTAGTATTTTGACGTGGCGGACAAACTTTGAGGGCATGTATCTCAGAAAATAAGTGGAGCAGGTAACTTTCCTTTTGGGCTTTTTCATACCTCTATACCATCAATCTGTGTACCAAATTAAAAAAAAATCCGAGTCGGTCGTGCGACCAACTTTTTTTTTTTTCGGTGATTTGGTATGGAATCGCTCAGAAGAAAATGACGACACCTTTTTCTCATCAATGATTTTTTTTTTGTTCACGCTATTTCATTTCTTTCAAAACCGTGCAGACGATATTTATGTCCAATTTAAAATTGATATTTCCAAAAATTAAAAACGCCCGTATCTTTTTTCTGGGTGAAGCTAGTGTTAGGGAGTTTTCAAAAGCTACGGAAGGAAATCCCCCATTTTTTAGTCTTTAAATTGAAATTCGAACAGATCGGTACTTTGTTTCGTTCGAAAACCAGGTGGCCAAGAACCTCTCTTCTAAATTTGTTCCAGATCTGACGCAAACTGTGGATTTGGATAGGGAACATGCAATATACAGCAACTGGTAGCGTGTTCGAGTCCCGCCTTGCCCATGGATGTTATTTCATCCTCTATGTGCCGTAAATCTGTCCTGAGTTTGTCAGGAGGCAAGGCGCATAGTACGCAGTCCTCGTGTATGTTGAAATTAAAGGATTTTCTGCAAAAAAAAAAAAAATTGCGGCAGGTACGTGTTTTTATGTGTGTGTAGACAGGTGCGTGTATTGGCGTTCATGTGTGTGTAGGACATGGGGCGCCACCATCTGCTCCACCTGCTCTGGCGAGGACCAGAGACGGAACTGGAGGAGAGGGTGTCGCACCAGTAAGAGCAGGTGAACTGGCTCAGCACCTTCGGGTTCGCCATCTCGTCCAGCAAGGCGAAGGCGTCTTGGCAGACTGCCAATTTGAAAGAGGGACGACACACTGTCGGAGGTCCGAAACGAAAACAAATAGCGATTTGCCATTGCTCAAAAAAGCCGTGAGATACCTATAGTATTGCTCTCATCACCCTTTTTCGGGCTTTTGTTAGCAGTGGTAGTTTATACAAAGTTGAATTTTTTCCCCTTCGCAGAATGAAATTCGCAAAATCATAACTTCGAAAAGGTCTATATTTTGCGATGTATTAAGAATTTGGGCTTAAAGGTTTAATTTTCAATAACTTTTTTTGTATTCAACACCATCTGCCATTGAGACCCTCCCCCCCCTCCTCCTCCTCCATCGCAATGATGCTGAATTTATTTTACACAATTACGCATCATGTTTTCAGTCATTCCCCTAACAAAAAATAGGCAACAAGGAAGATTTTTTTATGTTTGAAAGTGTACGGTATGGTTGAGAGCATGGATGTCAGAGCTTTTGTTTTCTCCCAAGATGCAGAGTTCTCAATAAACAAGAGAAAACTTGTGCTCTAGCATGTTTGCGTGAAATGCTTAGATTTTGGGTTTTACTGGAGAGAAACCACGCATTTATTAAATATTTAGAAGATAAACATAATATAGCACATGCAGAACATTCGCACTCGACGGTGGGATTTATTTTTTCAAGTATTTCTCAAAATAATCCTAAATATAGTTTGAAAAAACTAAAACATGCGCTTTTAGAATAAATCAAACAAAAGAGAAATTTCAAAACTATTGAATATCCGCTTAGTTTACATGCACTTAATCAACACGTAATATAGTTTAGCCTTTAGTAATAATAGTATTAAAAATACCACTTTTTATATTTGCAAAGAACGTGAATTTTATCTTTAATTCAGTTACATACAAACATACAAATAAACCCGAACGTGAAACTAATAAAAACGTATTAAAAACACACATACACGCACAAAATGTTAATATTTTTATATTTTGCCCATTGTGGGGGAGGGGGATCTTTAAAATAATGACTCATGATTTACTCACGAAGTTCAATAAAGGATTAAGATACGCACCGCCCCCCCCCCCCGCGCCAAAAGAAACCTTTGAAAAATAATATATGAGGGTAATTCCATTTTGAGGAACATGGACTCTTCTTCCATAAAACATAAAATACAGTTAAATTTTGAAGAAACAGTACTTTTATGATGGTTTTTTTCTATTCCATGATGGACGTATCTTATGAGATGATGTTATTATTTCACACACACACACACACACACACACACACACACACACACAATGTCTCTTTTCTTTAAATTTTCAAAGTTTGACTGCATTATACGGTAGTGAAGGCTACGTTCCTCATTAACATTTGAGCGAGCGCTGGGTCTTTTCGACAAGGAAAAACATTCGCAGCTCTACTTCTATTTGAAGGAAATGAACCAGGTCCACTGTAGCTGCATTTAAAGGCGATCCCTTGACCCCGGATATACTTCGCTTGATTAATATTTGTCAAAATCATGATTTACTACGAAAGTATTCATTAAATGAGCGATTCTCCGTAAACTCGTCATTTTTTATACAGAATCTGTCCGGGCATGTTTTTTTTTTTAAATGTTCCTCTTACTATTCTGCCGTGGGCAGGTAAAGGGCAGTAACTGCAGATTTTTCGATTTTCATTTTTTTGCATTTTTGAAATCTATGTTACATTAGTTTTATGGTACAAACATCTTTTTTTGGTTTCCGATGAAAAAAAACTGTTTTTTAACCAATGGTAATTAGCAGTAACTGCATTTTTCGTTGCTGTGGGCAGGTAAACGGCAGTATCTGCATGTCTGCAGAATGAACATAATATGAATCGCTGTGCAAAAATTGCATCAAGCCGCAAAAACTGTTTTTCTTTGTACCTAAACTGAGCGAAAGTAGGAGTGCCCTAATAGGAGGTCACGGGAGGTCATTGGTTGCACTTGAATGTTCCCAAGGAGTTGTTTTATTCCTTTATGGGGTGAATCAGTGCTAATATCAATGCAGACGCAAGAGATATAAATTGGCGCTACCACTTGGCGATATATCGCCAAGCTTTTGGTCGCCAAGTGCTTGTCGCCAACTTGGTGACCTATCGCCAAATTGGCCACAAATTTGGCGAAAAAAATATTTTATGAGTTTGGGTTCAATTTAGCGCTATTGGCGGTATTTTGCGAAAAATCCTCTGAATGATGCTAAAATCGGCGATATTTAGAAAATGAATCGTTGTAAATCATTTTTTGCATTGTTTCGTGGCACATTAAAGGCGTAAATGTTTGAATTGTTATCTTGCTCACTCCAAGCACTATTTTAACACTTAAGGCTTCTACTAAGAAATTTACACATAAAAGGAAGTAGTGTGGGGTCTATACCAGATTTTTTTCTTTCAAATAAAGTTTCTCTCCACTAGCAGACAATATTTTTCGCGATCTCAAAGATACATAAACCAAACTTGGCAGACGACAAACAAAAATGCAACAATGAAATGATTTTATTTACATTGTTTTGTTTTTTTTTAATTACAGTTGCTTTCATACTAACAGACGATAGTTTTTGCAGTTTAATCTCTAGCTGTTGCATTTTTAATAGTACTATGAAAAAAAAATCGTCAGCACAACAAGCATTTCAAGCGCTCTTTTTCTCAAAGTGATTTCTTGTATTGATGCAAAGTACAAAGCATTAGCTGATTTGTAGTTATTTTAAAACATCTGGTATGGACGCCACACTAATTCTTTTTACGTTTAAATTCCATAATAAATGCCTCAAGTGTTAAAATAGTGCATTAGAGTGAGCAAGATAACAACTCAAATATTTACACCCCCAGTTTTCCACGAATCAATGCAAAATAATGTTTTACGATGATTTATTTGCTAATTATCGCCGATTTTAACATGATTCAGTGAATTTTTCGCAAAATGTACCCAATAACGCCAAATTGAATCCAAATTAAAAAAAAAATAATTTTTTCGCCAAATTTGTCGCCAACTTGGCGGCAAACACTTGGCGACCAAAAGTTTGGCGATATATCGCCAAGTAGTTGCATTAAATCATACCACTCAATCTACATTGAAATTAACATTGATTTACCCCACAAAGGGGTAAAAGACCCCCTTGGGAACATTCGAATGCAACCACAAGGAGAGGTGCACAACTAGACCGCCCTCAGAGCCTACATACCAAACTAGAAGCTTCTAGGGCAAAATGTTTTTGAGTTATGCGACAGGCATACATACATACGCACATACATACAAACATACATACATACATACGCACATACATACGTACATACAGACGTCACGAGAAAACTCGTCGTAATTAACTGGGGCATGGTCGAAAAGGATATTTCAGCTGTTTATATGTTAGTAGGTACATATGCACGTACTGATAGGTCGAAAAAACTACTCAACATTCATTCGGGGGTGAGCAAAATCAAAATTTAGACCAAATTTTGAGTGAAATTTTCTTTGTGATCACAATACTTCCTTTACTAATTTAAGGAAGTAAAAATGGCTGAAGAACCATCAAGTTTTGCTTCATATTTTGCATAATACAATACAGTTTCATTATATTTTTTAATTATAGTTCGCGTTCGTTTATATTAAATCTATATCAAGTGGATACGCGGTATTTATGTATATTTTTAAATAAAACATATCATTCACAATGCAATAATATATTTCGTAATAAGATATCTACTCCGCATGTAGTCGAATATGTAAATACTGGACATTTAGTAGCATACTGTGCAGTTACTGCCGACTGCCAGTCAATTCCGCATGACATTTAGAGTGAAAAAGGTAGGTAAACGGCAGTATCTGCTTTACCTCTCTTTGCGCTTGCAAAATCAAAATTCAATCGATTAACCAAAAAATATATCGGTATAAACATATAGTATCGCCTACGTTTGAAGTTCAATGTTTCATAGATGTTTGTGGGAAATCAAAAACGCGTTTCTTCAAATATCTCGAAAACTCATTTTTGCAGATACTGCCGTTTACCTGCCCACGGCAGTATTATACCATTGTTCAGAAAATGAACCTATTACTTCATTTTGAAAGAGGGACAATTTGTGTTTTTCTGATAAATCATGATAGGGGGTGAGTCCCCTGCCTAGTATAACTGGCCGTAGTAGCCCAATCGGTAAGGCGTCGGACTCGTGACCGGAGGGTCCCGGGTTCGATCCCAGCCGATCAAAGATCCAAAGTCTTAATTAATGGAGACTGGGGGACGTTGAAAATGTCGTGGTCACAAAGTCCTCCAAGTGAAACGATACCTCTGGGGTTGCTGGGCTAACTGTTTGCTTGGAAGGGTTTGTTCAAAAAGAACGGTTTGGGGTCAAAATGTCGCGGCCGAAATGTCGCGGGCCAAAATGTCGTCAAGCCAAAATGTCGCGGGCTAAAATGTCGCGGGCCGAAATGTCGCCAGCCCAAAATGTCGTCGAGCCAAAATGTCGCGGGCTAAAATGTCGCGGGCCGAAATGTCGCCGGTCCAAAATGTCGCCTGTCCAAAATGTCGCGGGCCAAAATGTCGCGTGTCCAAAATGTCGCCGGGTCAGAATGTCGCCGGTCAAAAATGTCGCCTGCCCAAAATGTCGCCGGTCCGAAATGGCGCCGGTCCAAAATGTTTCCAGTCCAAAATATAGCCGTTCCAAATTGACGCTAAGTACATAGTACAGATTTAATGTATACAGTAATTCACAAATTCAATGCAGCTTAATTATGTAGCTCAATTTTACTAATAAGCTTATCACGATATGATAAATACTTATCACGATATGATAAATACACTTGTTTAGTAACTTTTTTTTAACGTAGCAGTTGAGAAAATTAGATTAATTTGTTAACAAAAATGTAACTAAATTGTTTTCTCCTAAAGCTTAAATTATTTCAGTACCAAAATAATGCCATAGTTTTTTCAGAGCTGTACTTAGGGCCCAGGGACGCTAAATTTCTTCCTTTTTAATACGCTTTTATTAGTTTCACATGTGGGTTTGTTTGTTTTTTTATTTGTTTGTATGTATGTAACTCTGAGTCAAAAATAAAATTCACGTTCTTTACAAACGTAAAAGTAATATATTTAATACCATTATTATTACTAAAAGCTAAACTATATTGCATGTTAATGCATAATAAGTGCATTTGCCATTAGTTCTGAGTTGGGCATCGATCGTCCACAAAATGCTTATTATAAGTGCATGTAAACTTAGCGGATATTCAACAGTTTTCAAAACCTTCTTTTGAATTTGATGTACTCTAAAAGCGTATTTTTTAGTTTTTTTTAATCTATATTTAGGATTATTTCTTTTTTTTTCACACAAAGAAATTAAACAAATAAATTTGCTGTAAAGACTTTTTTTTTCCTTTTGCAAAAACGGAATACCGTTTAATCACCGCGTAGACGGCAATTTACTTCAATACTAAAATGCAACGTTTCTTGACAACATCGTGACGTTAGCGTATGAAAAACGAGCTAGATAAAACGTAACAGCCTACTTGGCGAATTAGAGGAGATCGCTGACTGCTTGTGAGCTCTTATTTGCTCGCCCGTAGTGACGTTCATTGTCAAGTTAAGTTGCATTCTAGTATAGAACATTTTCTTTACGAGTCGTTTGGTGACGTTTGAAATCAAATTAGTTCATGAAATTATTGCTTTCTTTGTAACAACTGGGTGGTGGAAGGGGTGGGTGGGGGAGGTGAAATGTCAAGAGGAAAAATGGTATTATATTCAACTCCACATTTAAAAACTGATTATAACGAAAGTACAGTGCCATCTGAGCTGATTAACGCCAGACATGAATAAGCATCTTACCCTTTAAGACCATTCTACAAAGAAAATTTTGTCTGAATACTTGCATTACTTCTTGATATACATCACTCACAATAATGACAAATAAAAAGTTCAATTGCTCTGCTTCCTCGATGATATGGCGTATCTTCTGAAGGCTTCCTATGGGCCAATATTTTTTTGATTTCGTCTGAACCTTCTTCAGACATAGTAATCACGCTATGCTGAAAGCGTTCCATTACATTCTTGCATGTAAAAACTTTGGAAGAACTAGCGGCAAAAACCAATCAGCACTGAATCACATATTGGTACATGTATGTACCAAATTTCATTCTAATTCATGCAGTAAGTTTTGTGGTGGAGTCGCCCCCCAAAAATGGGTCACGCAGATACACACTAATAGGGCGCTTTTCCACTTACCGACACGACAACGATAAATCGTAAACGATTGTCGTCATCCGACATTGGCGCACGCAAAATGCATTAAAATATGCTATGCGCTTTTACATCTCCCGATTCCCAGACGATTGTGTCGTCTCCGACCGAAAGATATCGCTTGTCGTCCCATTCGTGTCGGATGGCATCCATCTCGCTTTTAAAATCGGGACGACATTCATTCATCTGTTTACTTTCTTCAAAATATAGCAATGGCGTAAAAATCCGACGTTTCTGCATTAATAAAATATAAGCTTCAATTTGCAGACGATTGATAAAAGATGTAGCAATAAAAGATTTTAATCATTTTATTTTACACTTTGTTGCATTAATTGTTGCTCAGACGATTTTTAATGCTTCAAAAAAGATCAAATTTTCATTCTGAACTTTCTTCGATGAGCAACACAGTAGTCATGGAATTCAAGTTTGACGTGCCTGTTTTGTGTGAATTAATTGAGCAGCGATCGTGTCTGTGGGACAAGCGAAATATTTCATTAAAAAAAAAACAAAATTCACAGGGAAAAAGCCCGGGAAGAAGTTTTTAGTTTCTTAGATGAGGAATATGACGGCAAATCTTATACAGACAAGAAAAAAACAGGTAAGTTCAAAGAGAATTGTTCGTAACTATAAAAATATATTATACACTTTAGATTAAAATACTTGTGTAAAATAATATTGTCTGGATTTAAAATTTTTACTATTCATTGTAAATTTAGTAAAAATATTTAAAATCACCTAAAATCAGTATTCAAGTTATCTATTCTAAAATATGTATACAGGCATCCCTCGTTTCACACAGTACTCGTAGAACACGCATATAATTTCATTTTTTTTCTCTTAATTTGTTTTCTTTTTCTCCGGAGGTAAAGCAAATATAGTAGTCGTAATTTGTTAAATTGAGCAGCTATAATAATAGACGTGCGAACACAGTGCTGTTTCGAAATGAAATGCGGTGGAAAATGACCCGTTCGGAGAAACGATATCGTTTGAGTGGAAAAACAGTGCTCTAAACGACACGACACGGTACACATCGTTGCAGTATTACCGTCCGACTTTCATCGTTGTCGTGTCGTCAAGTGGAAAAGCGCCCTTACACATTTTCCTTAAAAAAAAACAAACGATAAAATTGAATTCAGCACACGTCAGAACGCGTAAATTCTTCCAAATTGACAATTTTTCACTGATTCAATACTTTCTTTTACACATTATAAGAAGAAAATAAAAACACCTCTATTATTTAAATAATATAGACTTGATTTCCATCATGTAAGAAATTTTAACAAAAACAAATGTCAAACATTGTATATCTGTCTTATTCATTTCACATTTCTTCAACTTCTTTTTTAACACATAAATTTTCCTTTCGATATCAGGGCGATTCTCTGTAAACTGGTAATTGGCTGTCCGGACTGAGAATTTTAAAAATAATAAAGTGCAATAAAGTAGTTATCGCTCTTAATACAAGTAAAGCATTAATACTTTGTGGCCCAATTGAATTTGGAGTGATAACAATTTAATTTTTTTTTCTAGAAATTATCTAAGCGCCAAAAACACAGTCCCCTGGCTGTCCCAATCCCATAGTCTGACTGTTAAAGATAGTATTTCAGAAAACCTATTAACACTACATAAATTTGGAAAGTAATATCTAAAAATAGAATAATGAAGCTATATTTTTCAAATGAAATAAGGTATAATTACGTATTTCTAAAACTTAAAATTGTCATGTAAATTCTGTCCGGAGTTTTTTCAAACAGTCCCCTGCAACAAATTCAAAGCTGTAATACGAAAAATCTATAACTTTTGCAAATTCTTTTTGGCATGAAGTTTAAAGTAATCAGTGTGAATTTGCCGAAATCGCTGAGAAAGGTGTTGAAACGCTACTTTGCTTAGTTTGAGAGCCACATTTGTGCTGAAAGTATGCATCGTGATCGTTGCGAAAACAGTCCTCTGGGAAGTGATTTTATTAATGTCAATTAATTTAATTATAAAACATATTAGTTATTATGTCTACGATTTGTGCCTCAATTTATAGATAGTCTCGTAACTAATTACGTTCCAATAGTTTTGCAGATATTACGCAACAAAGAGCAAAAACACAGTCACCTGGCACAGTCCCCTGCCTCGTTATACTAGGCGGGGGGCTTACCCCCTATCATGATTTATCAGAAAAACACAAACTTTAATTGGCCCTCTTTCAAACCAAAGTAATAGATTCATTTTCTGAGCAATAGTATTATAATTATACGAACATTTCAAAAAACCGTGCCCGGACAGATTTCGTGTGAAAAATGACGAGTTTACAGAGAATCGCCCATCAATTAAACTTGGCTTGAGCTGCTAATTTATTCGTTTTTAAGTTGGTAGATAGCGAGTCACGGTGAAATAAGCTATTGTAAATAAATAACGTACGCTTGTTTGAAAACTATTTGTTTCTTGGAAAACGCTCGAAACAGTTACAAGCCGAAAGGGTAATTTTTTTCATTATTTTTCAAAAATTTTAGTCCATATTATCGTTAACGCACACGTTCATCAACAGCAATTAGCAATCTTTTGCTAATTTAATGTAAAAAAGCCTTTTTTTTGTTTTAATTTTTGGTACTAACTGTATCAATATCGGACCTTCTACATTTTTGTCTGACGACATTTGGTCTGGCGACATTTTGGCCCACGACATTTTTGACCGGCGATATTTTGGACACGCGACATTTTTGACCGGCGACATTTTGGACACGCGACATTTTTGACCGGCGACATTTTTGACACGCGACATTTTGGACACGCGACATTTTTGACCGGCGACATTTTGGACACATGACATTTTGGACCGGCGACATTTTGGCCCGCGACAATTTGGACCTACGACATTTTTGCCCGCGACATTTTGGACCGGCGACATTTTGGCCCGCGACAATTTGGACCGCGACATTTTGGACCGGTGACATTTTGGACCGGCGACATTTTGGCCGCGACATTTTGGCCCGCGACATTTCGGCCGCGACATTTTGGGCGTATACCAAAAAGAGCAGAGCGCTCTTCAGGGTCCTATCCCGATTAAACCACGCATTGTGGTAGGTACGGGGGATCCTGGAGTGTGTGATGCCTAGTATAATTAGACATTTCACTTCACACACTCCAGGGTCCCCCGTACCTACCACAACTCGTGGTTTAACCGGGATAGGACCCTGAAGAGCGCTCTGTTCTTTTTGAACCAGACCAAGGGTCGAGCAAACTCCTTGGCCCAGCACCCCCAGAGGTATCGTTTCACTTGGAGGACTTTGTGACCACGACATTTTTAACGTCAGTATAATTAGACAGGGGACTGTGTATTTGCACTTTGTTGCGTAATGTCTGTAAAATAATTACACAATAATTAGTTAGGAAACTACCTATATATTTAGGCACAAATTGTGGACATAAATACTAATATGTTTCATAATTCAAATAATTAACATTAATAAAATCACTTAAGAGGTTTTCGCAACGACCCAGAAGCATACTTTGAGCACAAATGAGGCTCTGACACTAAACAAAATGGCGTTTCAACACCGTCTTCAGCAATTTCGACATTGATTACGTTAAATTTCATGCCGAAAAACATTTGCAAGAGTAATAGATTTTTTCTATTGTAGCTTTTAATTTGCGGCAGGGGACTGTTTGAAAAAACTCCGGACAGAAATTACATGACAATTTTAAGTTTTAGAAATACGTAATTAGACCTCATTTCATGAAAAATGTATAGTTGCATCATTCTAGTTTTAGATATAAATTTCCAAATCTATGTAGTGTTAATAGGATTTTCGAATTACCTTTTCGTGTTCGACTATACGATTGAGACAGCCGGGGGTCTGTGTTTTTAGGGCTTAGATAATTCCTAGAAAAAAAACTTCAATTGTCATCGCTCCAAATACAATTCGGCTACAAAGTACTAATGCTTTACTTCAATTAGGAGAGATAATTACTTTTTTGCACTTTATTATTTTTAAAATACTCGGTCCGGACAGCGAATCGCCCAAATATTGCTTAAATGCTCGTAAGAGCCATTATTTTGAAATTCAGACAAGGGGCGGCAGTGACCATTTTAGATTTTCCTCATTTTTTTATATATGAAAGTAGGTCATGCGAAGTTCTGAAAATTTTAGCCCCCAAAAATATTTGTTCACTTGGTAAAAATTCCCAAAGTTTGATGTTTTGCTGGCCGTCTTTGGTAAAACGACTGAAAGACGCATTATAGTGCGCTGTAGTTTTTTACAGAAACGCCACCCCAAGGTTATGTTTACATTTATTGATTGTACAGTGTCAGGTTATGAGGATCCCAGTTATTTGGGTTGTGGGTTGTTGCTTTCTTTAGTTAATGGGCCACAAAATATGGTTTTTAGTCCAATTTCGCTCGACTTTGAACTGCGTTATTTCCCCTAAAAGCAACCCCCCCCCCCCCAAATTTTTGTAATATATACTGAAAATTTATACTATGAAGAGAATATGCGGTGCGAAAATTATTTAATATTATTTAATCAATGAGATATTATTTAATTAATATCTCATTGCCAGTAGCGTACCTATGGGGTCCAGCGTCCGTGGCGAACTTCAGAAATTGCGCCCCCCCCCCCCGAAAAAAATAATTATCGCCCTGATGGGAGGTAACAAGAGGTCATAATGACTTCCCAAAATTTCCTTATTCACAAAAATTTTGATTTATTTATTCGAAAATTTGTAGAAAATATTGCAACTTTGATATTTTTTCTTTCTATAAACGTTTTAACGATGCTCAGTGTTCTTTGTCATTTAATGTATGCATATGTCTGTTTGTACGAATTATTGCGTAAAATTCGAATTTCATTAGACAATTTCAATTTTTCTTTTTAAAACAATTTTAGCTCGGGGCGTCCCTACCTTTCCCTATCATTTCCCTTAAATTCAAGAAATCAATTTATTCTTGCAATTCGTTACTGAATATAATGGTTTTTTTTTTCTCATAACAGATTTCATTTTAAACATAATTTGTTTTTACACGCTCGAATAATGAAAACAATAAACATAATTTGCGCATTAAAAATAAAAATCAAAGCAGTAATTCTATTATACACTGCTAGACATTGAAAATGCAACACCAAGAAGGAGTGGTCAGAAATTGATGAAATTTGGTAAGAAGACAGAGGCAGCATGGAACAATAAGTGATATTTATTTCAAAATAAATAAGCAAAATTAGGACCACCGCGGACAGCGATGCACGCAGAAACACGTCTAGGCATGGAGTCAATAAGCCTGCGGATGGTGTCCTGAGGGATGGCACTCCATTCCCTTTCAAGCATTTGCCACAGTTCGTACACTGAACGAGGCAGTGACAGGTTCTGCAAACGGCGTCCAATCACGTCCCACACATGTTCGATTGGTGACAAGTCAGGAGAGTTTGGTGGCCAGGAAAGCATCTGTACACCTCGTAGAGCATGTTGGCTGATTCGAGCACTGTGAGTCCGGGCGTTATCCTGTTGAAAAATTGCATTTGGCAGACCCTGAAGGTAGGGGATTGCCACCGGTCGCAGTACATTATCTACATATCGTTGGGCCGTCATAGTGCCCCGAATACGAACTAGAGGTGATACGGAATTGTATGCAATAGCGCCCCAAACCATTATGCCACGTTGTCGCGCTGTGGGGCGTTCCACAGTTACTTCACTTCACACTCTCCAGGGTCCCCCGTACCTACCACAGCTTCGTGGTTTAACCGGGATAGGGCCCTGAAGAGCGCTCTGTTCTTAATTTTGAACCAGAACCTAGGGTCGAGCAAACCCTAGGGCCCAGCACCCCCAGAGGTATCGTTTCACTTGGAGGACTTTGTGACCACGACATTTTTAACGCCTCCCAGCCACCATTAATCAAGGCGGTGGATCTTTGATCGGCTGGGTTTCGAACCCGGGTCCCTCCGGACACGAGTCCGATGCCTTACCGATCGGGCCACCACGGCCCCCGTTCCACAGTTACTGCCGGATTCGATCTTTCTCCACGTCGACGCCACACACGTATGCGATGACTATCGCTGGACAAGCAGAAGCGGGATTCATCTGAGAACACTACGGTTTGCCATTCTGCCATCCACGTCGCTCTGGTCGGCACCATTCCAAACGTTGGAGTCTGTGCTGTGAGGTCAATGGCAGTCTTCTTAGCGGGAGCCGTGATTGCAGGCCACGTGCAACCAGTCGACGGGAAACGGTTCTGGTCGACACAGGAACATCCAGGGTACCTTGCACATGCTGCAGAATCGACGTACAAGTGACTTGCGGGTCCGCCACAGCTTGTCGGTGAATCCGTCGATCCAAGCGGTCTGACGTCACTCTGGCTGCACCTGCACCTCTCAAGGTGGCTACATTTCCTCTTTCCAACCATCTCCGACACAGTCGATGCACAGTGCTTGCATCCATGTGGGTATCAGCTGCAATTTGACGTATGGACCAACCTCCCCTTTTCAGTCCGATCACTATACCCCTTGTAAAGTCGTCTATATGCTGGAAGTGTCTTCGTTGAGGACGGCGTGGCATTTCCTCCTATCACACGTATCTTTCGAGACAAAAACCAAATTTATCCGATAATTAGTCTGGCAGAAAAACCAACATGAACATAGCCCACTTTTCAACTTCATTCTCTTATATCTTACTTCACGTGCGTCGGAGAGCTGCGCATTTCATATCATTTTCTTATCTCAGTGACGTGCGTCTACGGTAAAATTTGCATGAATTTCTGACCACTCCTTCTTGGTGTTGCATTTTCAATGTCGAGCAGTGTAATTAGGAAAGCAAGGCAAATATAAAAAGCATAACTAATTTGAAATTGGCTTAATAAATGCGACTCCTTGCATCCAGGCAAAATAAGAGTTCGCTATTTTTGGCCTCCAGTTATGTTTTATAAATAAGACTTTTCATGCTTTGTATTTAAAATGTCCCAGAGAAAACCCTTCAAGCAAACAAAATCGTTATATTGGTACGCCGTTATTTAATAATGATCACGGGACGCGGGAGCGTCCCGCCCCGCCAAAAAAACCAAATACAAGCCTCCGAGAAATTTCCGTCACCAAGAAAAATGTGAAAGAGCGACCAAAGGACTGATTACGCGAGTAACCAAACCGGGGTTTTCACCCCTCTGTATCTCAGCCCCATAAAGATCCCTAGAGTTCATTTTTGGTGTACTCAATCTCCAGCGGCCCCTGACGGCACATATTAAAGCAAAACATCCCGGACCCTCAGGGGGAGGGGTGATAAATGTTAAAAAATCGCTATTTTCCGCACTTTTTAAAAATTGTTTGACAGGGGTTCAGACTAAACGGTAACTCGGATTGAGCTTTGCTTTTGCACCCACATTTATTTTGTCCCAAAGCTCGGCAAAGGGGTTTTTTCGACCCCCACCCCTCCCCCCTCGTTTTTATTTTCCGTATCTTTTCTCCCCGGGGGTCTTAAGTGTTGATTTTTGGTATGAATATTCTCGATGAGACATTGAGGACGTATACCAAAATTTACCTCCCGGGGTCATCGCTGGCCGAAGTTATTAATGCTTAAAATTTGTCCAAACTGGTCATCTGGAGAACAAATCTGCTATCTTGCATTTCCCAACCATAACCAGCATCTGGCTGTGGAATATTCGGACCTGCAATGACATCATTTTGCTATATCATGGCCTGATAATGTGCTCTCATGATGGCATAACGAAGAGCTGATTGTGTTGGTGGCATCTTCTCTGATTTGGCAACTTTCTTCTGAAATAACACGAACCGAACAGAGCCAACATCTGATTTAGAACAGTTTGACAGGTAAAGTTTGCAAACAAACTGTTCTAATGTACCAAAAATATCTTCAGATGGGGTGGAATTAATTCCTGAATTTGCAAAAGCTTGCAAAATATTTTTATCGGACTGCTGCAAGACTTTCCAACAGAAGAGTTTACCTTTTCCAGCAAGCGCTCCTGTAGTGTAGCATGCAGTTAATGCATGAAAGTCAGGCAAGCCTTTTACCTTTTCTTCTCCTAAAGCATTATAAATTGGTTTGAGAGCAGTCTGTTTTTTTCTTTTATCGCTCCCTACTATGCACGATGTTCTGGAACATAGCATGGGGTATCGCCGAAAATC
>JAXGGA010021476.1:0-16509 GCA_038373865.1 Uloborus plumipes | reverse complement strand
CAAAATTTTATTTTCCTCTCCTTTTTCCTTTCCTCTATACTCAGTCTTCAGTACAAGTTTTCAGCAGTTTTCCGAAAACTTTCAAAATTTATTTTGCTACATTAAAGTTAAGTTTCAAATTACTGCATATTTTTGACATACGAAAAAAAAGCGATATAATTTTATTAATTGAAAATTGCTCGTATTTTATAACGTTTTTGTTACGCAAGCATATTGCTCTAAATCTTTCAACGAATTTTAACTGGAAAATTTCCTAATTTATAAAAGTTATTCTGTTAACTTTCTCTTGTGATTTATTTATTTTTTTAATTTTAAATTAATGCAAAATTATACTCGGAAATCAAAAAGAAAAAAAAAAAACAAACAAAAAAAAATTAAAAAAAAACAAGTTTGCTGTATAAGCGTTAGTACATTGTTTATCAGGGAGATTTTTGGAACCCTTAAATTATGTTTTGTAATACATCTTTATCTGTTCCATTACGAAAATATAATTTTGTGGAAAATTCAAACAATATTTTCTTAAGAAACTACTTACTTGAAATATTTTCTGAATATGTTTCGGAAAAATATATTTTATTCCTTAAAAAAAACTTTTTAATGGAATGTTCTACCACATTTCTGAGAGAGAAAATTATTTTATGCGTTTCTATTAACTGATCTTGGTCATTTTTATAGCAAACATATTGATACAATTTTCACTGGTGAGATATGCAATGAAAAATATTGTATTATTTTCAAAAGTACTGCAATAAATTTTCCTCGGATAAGATTTTCTAATAGAACCGTAAAAGAACTACAATAACGCTATGGAAAATGATACTTGTCTTATAACTTATATGATTCAGTTAGATAATTTATTGAGATATTTTACAGTTATGAAATGTTCAATTACATTTCGGTGGTAGGACGTACTTTTGTCTTACATAAAGTTATATTCATGTACCACAAGTTAAAAGTATGTAGATTGATATCGAAAATAAAGAATCTGAAAGTAAGGTTATAAGAGCAGCGATGAGGGAGTGTTTGTTAGTCAGACTTTGTATTGGCAAATATATTAGCAATCATATGCACGGGACAGATTTCGTCTTCAGATTTCTTTTATCGTAAAAAAATTAAAAAAAAAAAAACAGTTTGAAATAATATGTGACTTAAGCTCTTTGGGATCAAGATTCACTTAATGTTAAAAAAGGAGGTTGGTTTAAGTAATAAACTCGGGTCATTTTTTAAAAAATATTTTAGTCGTAAAATCTCTTCAATACGTAAGAGCTCATATTTTGTATTGCAACACAAACGAAAATTTATTTCACAAAATCTTTATCAGAAATTTTAGATTTGACTAAAAATATTGTGTTTTTAAGACCACCAAAATAATGCCAAGAGCAATGTATGTTTTTTCTCTTTCCAGGGAATGAATGTATGGCATCATTTTGCGAAGCAGAGCAATCCCATAAAGTGAGAAACTTGAGTCATTATCAGAACTATTAATAGCGTTATTTCTAGAGAGGCGTCTTTTTTCAGATGGGAACAATTCGAAAAGTCACAAGACTCTCCACGCTACATTTCGTCTGAGCTTTAAGGAGAAAATATGTTGTTTTTTATATTTGATGTGAGAAACTTTCAGCATTTTCATCTCACATATTTTTGTTGGAGTTTTGTGATTATGATTTTGTTACTTTTTGTCTCAGACGTATTCGAGCTATCTCTTCTGCAAGGTGAAAAAAGGGGCAAAAAAGAGTATTTTTAAAACTCAAATCTTGAAAATTAGGCAAACTCTATTTTACATACCCTGTGATAAATTGACATTGAGACCTAATGGATTGTTTTATCTTAGTTTCATAAGGTGCCTTATAGGGTAAAGTGACTCAATCTGACAGCACCTCCTAGTGTAAATTACCTAATACGCATCTGTCCTATAAGTGATCTCCATTATTAATTTTCTGATGTTTTTCAGATCTTCTACCCTTGCTACCATTTTCCCATAACATATCTACGATATCTATCTATCTATAAGTATATGCATAGGTGGGGGGGGGGAGTATATAAGGGAGCCCGATACTTCTTTCGTTTATAGAGAAAAGTAGAACATTATTAAATTTGAGCAGATCTAAAAAAATTCTGGTAACGTTAACTTTAGGCAGGAAATTTAAATATATTTCAAATATTTTTGAATGTGTGTTTAGTCTTATAGTTCCTTCTAGGAGTCAATTATGCACGATGCCACTCAATTTTCTTACAATCATTTGAATTTTTTAAATTATTTTTTTAAGCGCATACTCCTTGACTTAAACAGTCATAAACAGTTTATTAGCCAAAAAATGGTAAGAATTCTCATTAAAAAAATCTAAGACAAGATAGGGATCGTATTACGCATGTTTTCTTGATTCAGATCTTAGTATTTCACTAAAGAAACCATCTTCCAAAGAAAAATTTCTTCTAAAAAAAAGATCCAAGTCTCATACACGAACAGTATCTAGTCTGAAATCTCTTACTACCCTATCCTAGATATTTATATCACGTTTCAGCCCCATAGAAACCTTTATGTTGCCAGACAAACTGTACCAGATGTTCAGGTTTAGCATAAAGGCGGACAATAAAGGGATAAAAGAACACATAAACCGGAAAAACACAGCTCATTTTCACATAGAGATAAGCCATATTATTATCCAGTATTTCCTGCTGGGAGAGATAACGTGATTCTTCCAAAAAAATAATAAAAAGTAAGTTAAAAGGAAACCGGTAGTTAGTGAAACAAACCAGATATTCCAAGCGAAAATATGCGGACTGGAGACGTCATGTATGGAATTGTAAACGGATATGGAAAGAGAAAATGGTATTGGTAAGCGTATTTAATAAACATTCCAAAGGGAAATGAGGGTGAAATGTTCCGTTTTTGAAACAGTTAATAAAAACTTGTCACATAAAGCTTTACGGTAGCATGAATATTTTTTTTTCAGTTTCAAATTTGGCAACGTGCATTACCTGTAACAACAATGAAGGAAACTCATTCGACTTTGTCGCTAATGGTGCTGTATTTATTGGAATTTAAACTAAGCGACGACTGTCCTTTGTTATCAAAAACTAGATGTGGAACCAACAATGTTTCCTTTACGCCTAATAAATAATTGAATGCTTTTTAACCTCTTCAGTCTTGGGGCCATCTGTAGTAGACACTAAACAATACTTATAAAAAAGGTAAATAAAATATGTCAATGCTGCGCTGTATTAATTAAATTGTTTGTTACAACATTAACTGAAAAAGGCTAGTTTATCGTCAGGTTTTCATTTAGAGATTTTTCTTGCAGTCATATGCAAATGTCATTTTTTGAAAAAAGGAAAGATACGGAGTGTGCATTAGGAAGTGCCCCTATTTTTAATTGAATCACAAATAAAAAATCAGTCGAACGACAAATATTCAAATTAAAAAATTAAAAAGTATGTATATCATAACAAATAAATAATTCAGTCTCGGTAATCACTTTTTGATGAAAGAATGTCTACGAGTATACAACACTAAATATGTATACAAAATAGTTTCAAATATTCTAATACATTGAGAAAATTTTTAAATAAGAGTTAAATTGCTTTTCCAAACTTTTTGAGCTTGTCTCTTTACTGTCTTTCAAAAGCGAAGATTCAATTATTTTTATAACAGAAAAGCATTACAGATGCTTCTGAGTTCTTCAACTATTGTGCTTTTCCTTTGTGGTTATTAATTTCCACTTTAAATTTGCTGTGTACAAGTTAATTTGCAATCAAGAAAAAATGTACGCTAGAGTAAACGTACATTTTAATAAGTTTTATTATTTTTAATGCCTTTTATGGGCAAGTTATTAAGTATTGTTTTTTAGTCTTGCTTCGCTTAACAATATTTTACACAGAGGTATCAGCTCCGGTATTGAGTTTTTCAACTTTTATTTTGCTAATAATAATTTAAAATATTTCTCAACTTTTAATTTGCTTGAATTAAGTCTTATGAAAAATAATCGAATAAGCTTTGTGTTGAAATATGAAAGAAGTAAAAAAAAAACAACGTTTTTAAATAAAGCACATATCCTCAAGTAAATACAGCATATAGCTATTTCAATGATACAACGGAGTCAATTCATCAGTGCCAAAAGGCTCACCACACAACAAGAAAGTCGTGTGAGAACTGGGATTTTTTTTTTATGTTGCTTTTTTATTGTTGACTTTTACCCACTGATTTTTAAATCAAAGCAATATTTTGTTTAAAACATAAACAATTACTTTAAATATTTGCTTTCGCCAAAGACAAACCTTCACCCAGTTTCATTAACGAATGAATGAGCACTCCATAAAGCAAAGCACATATTTGAAATATTAATATTTGCCGTAACACAAACAGCTCCTTTACCATACCTGCCAAATCTAAGACAGTTTACCATATTCGGGGAATCTATCAAAAGATGCAAATTTTGCGTTCTAATCAGCACGTCCACATTCAAAATCAACCCCGGGCCTTCTAATTCGAAAATGTTTCATTCCAGATTACGTCCCCCTTATCTGTAATGACCACCGACTGACCATCCTCCTATTTGCACACTGGAGCATAATTGATCGCACAATTTTAGCTTCCTGTTTGGCCAGCGCAATTGCCTTTCGGATTACGGGGGACGGCAGTGCTCGATTCAACTTGTAGATGGAGTTGGGCAGATTAAATGGAATTACAGACTTTGCTGGTAATGGAAATAATTAAGTGGGGCAACATTATATTTGTGATTTAGGGTTTTAGTTAAAGTAGTGAAATGACGGTTCGAGAGAGTTAAAAAATGGTGCGGATTTGTCTTACAAGGAGACCTTACGGCCTCAGAAATGCAGATCGGGATGAGATTTGGCAGATTAGTTGTACCCCTTAAGGGTACTCTCAAGTTAAAATAATAAAGCGCGCTAGCCATAAAATTCCGAGAAAATCGCCATTCAAGTTTTGCACCCAGTCATATACTAGTTAAATCTTTGTAAGAAAAGCAGTCGAAAACTTTGTACAGTTAATGAAGTTAAAAATGCAAGACAACGTGTCCAAAAGTACAAATAAAATGCTAAAAAGAGTTAGAAAACTCTAGCAAATAGCTATTTCGGGACTATTATAAATTAAGCCCTATCATCAGTACTAAAAGATGATGGTTCACTGACACCAGTCAAGTGAACTAAACTAGGAATGCGAGAAACAACTGATGATGGGGCTTCATTTATAATAGCCCCGAAGTAGCTATTTGCTAGAGTTTTCTAACTTGTTTACATTTTATTTGTACTTTTGGACACGTTGTCTTGCATTTTTAACTTCACTAGTTAAGTCTCCCTACGTTTATCGCCTGGGTGGCTCACTCAGTCGGCAGAGCGTACGACTTCTAATCTTTAGTCCCGGTTCGATTCCACTGCTAATTTTTTTCTTTCTGCCTTTGTTTGTGAATTTGGTGTCTTATTCGGCAGAGTGCTGGGCTTCCAAGCCGGGGACCAGGGCTGGATACCACCAGAAGATTAAAAAAAAAATACATTTATAAAGTGATTGTTACAGCAAAATTGAACTTTAATTGGAGGTAATACTAGAAAAAATATGTGATGTATTTGAAATTATAGTACATTAAAACTCTATTCACTATTCACACAAATGAGTAATAACACATTTTCAGATATTATAAACTATGACAAAGTAAATAATTTTTGCAATACACACAATCAGTTTTTGTATTTTTTTTTATTTTATTTTATTTATTTATTTCTTTTTTTTTTCTAAATTTATAAAGTGACTGCTACAGCTATTTGAAATTTTGATTTAAAAATATATATGATTTGTTTTTAACGATAGTACATTAAAACTCTATCTGCTATTCTCACAAACAAGTGATAACCCATTTTGAGATATTATAAACTGTGACAAAGTGAAAGCAGCAGTAGAATCGAACCCGGGACTAAAGATTAGAAGTCGTATGCTTTGCCGACTGAGTGAACCACCCAGGCAATACACGTAGGGAGACTTAACTAGTATATGACTGTGTGCAAAACTTGAAAGGCGATTTTCTCGGAATTTTATAGCTAGTGCGCTTCATTATTTTAACCTGAGAGTACCCTTAAGGGGTACTACTAATCTGCCAAATCTCATCCCGATCTGAATTTCCGCGACCGTAAGGTCTTCTTGTTAGTTTCATAGTATGAGATCCTACTTAAACTTACCTTCCCTTTTCGAGTTTTTTTTATGTTATACAGAAATATGTAGATAAAATATTACAAACGCGATGGTATCTGTTTGTCTAAACAAAAATAGCACAATCATGGGGTTTTCGCAATTTTAAAATTTTAATAAATGAGTTATTTTGCAGATTTTCTGCAAGTATCTTCCAGTTAATTGAAGAAGAAATTTTTCAGAAAGCTGCGAAATGTCGTAAAATTTCTTGAAGAATTTTTTAAGGGAACCGTTCCTTTCTCGACAAAAAAAAAAAAAAAAAAAAAAACACAGTCGAATTTTCAGTTGCAAATTATGAGGTGCGGATTCATATTAGAATGAAGTGGGACTTAAAAAGTATTGTGTATAGAAGTAATGTAACCTTCTGAACATAAAACAGTGCATATTTTGTTTCTTACCTTGAGAATTGGCTTTTGAATAACAAAAAGAAAATGTATCGTTGCATGACAATTTGAAAATTTATGACGGAAAATAGGGACGATTTAACAAAATTGTTTTCTTAAAAAAATTATGAGAGATCTTATTTCAACATATCATTTAGAACACATTTATTTAGAATTCAGTAGTTAATATATGCTCACCACTTGTATGATAGTTACTTTTTCTTTTCAGTTGATACATTGTAAGGGATTAATTGTTTTCTCTTATCGCACAAAACTGAGATTTTTTCATGCACCTCAAGCCTCATTAGTTAATCTAAGCTGTTAAACATTGTATTTGTACACTATATCATTATGACAATGCTTACCAAACGACACCCCTATGTCAATTGAAAGCTTTGAAGCATACACAAATAAAGATCATTCGCCGATTCAAAGCATTCAGACTATTTAACACTAAGGTATTTGTCATTCACCACTTTACACTGGCTTAGATTATTGCTGATAATAACTTCAATATCATTTTACTTATTGTTATGTAACGTAAATGAGGTATTTTCATTACCTATATGCAGTTGCGAAGCCATTAGTTTTAGAAAAGATCAATTGTTATAAAACTGTTACAAAACGACCACTATCTTAAGAATCAATACAATTGGTAATTTAATTTTAAATAAAATAAGCAAAAGAGCAAAATCACGATTGTTTAGCAGTGACTATTACGTCCTTTAGACACTACCTTAGTAATGATATTACTACAGAAAACCATTCTAAGATAGATAGAAGGGTAATTAAAAATTTATCTGCTGTCTGTCAATACATAACGAAATCTTTTAAAGTTTTGGTGACAAAGCATGTATGAATAAATGTATTATCTTGAACATACGCTGAATTGTGTGCATTATTTTAAATTATAATTAGATAGCTTCATGGTTCGATAATAAGGAAACTAAGCAAAACGCGTGCTCGAAAAAAAAAGCAATAAATTTTATTCAAACTATATGTTTCGTATAGTGTAAAATAAGAAGTTTTCAACGAACGTTTATGATTTAATTTTGTAAACATTTTGTGATTTTACAGATAAATAGAATATATTAGATAAAATAACTCGTAATTTGCATTTCAGATATCGTATGTATACTTATATGGCAAAAAATAATCCATAATCTGTATGCAACTTACAATGTAAGCAATTATAGACATACACAAATAGCGTATATTCAGAGTAACTTTAAACCACCTCAGTTTAATATAGTAAATGTGAGTTAAAAATAAATGCTTAGCTCTGCAATATCCTGGGGAGGTTATAAAATAAGTTTTCCACTCTAAATTTTACAGAAAATAAAGAAAGGAGGAAGAAGCAGAAGGTATCAGAGAGAGTTTACACAATTATGTCACTCAATAATTATGACATTGCTTTTGTTTCAGTCACAATTAAAAGGTAAATGTCAGTGAATCTTCTATCAATAGTAAGCAAAGTAATTTGTAACAACTGCGCTCCCATTCTGATCTTGAAAGTTAAGAAAAAAAAGAAGATTATGGTAATAAACGTTTTTTAATACTTTTTTGGCTGATTTAAATGAAAAGGAAAAAAAATCTAGTTCAATTTAGCAAAGTACGAAACATAGCGTATCAATTTTCAGACTGAATTTGTTTAATTAAAATAATAATAGAGTAATAATAATAATATTTTTTCATGCAAAATTTACTTTTGTCATATTAAAATTAAATTATAAAGAAAAATAATTTTTAATTTGCTTCTAAGCTGTAGAAAATATTTTAAAATCCATGTAATAAATAATTTAATTTTATTATTGATTTATCCGTTTTTCCAAATCAAATGAAATATAACTCATCATATTTTATTTTACACACTACGCGCAAAATATTTTATTGTTGGATTAAACATTTCATCTCTCACTTAAATTTTTAAGAACTTCAAGTTGTAGTGTTGAATTGTCACTGATACAAATAAAGATCGTTCAGAAGTCTAATGCCGTTCAAATGGAGCCATGGTAAGCCTAAATCTGATCTCGTATTTCACCGAAAAGCAAGTTTTGCAACACTAACACTAATGCTGTAAGAAAACTTAGATGCAGGAAATTAAAAAAAAAAATGATTGCTTAATTTTGAAATCACTTGGAATAATACATGTGAGACAACGATTTTTCTGTGGCGGAATTTTCGGAATTACGAACAATCATTTCATCTTTTGTTGTAATATTTTTATTTAGTGAAGCTTTAAATTTACATTCAGAACAATTTGACAACAATCAGTTGGAATCAAAACGTTTTCCCATCTTTCAGAATGCGATTTGTCATATAATGCATTTTACTCATGTTTCGGGCTATTATGTGTATTTTTTTTATTTTAAAAACTTGATGATTATAATTAAAACAAGAAAATTATAATCATTAATTTTAAAAAGTCGCGATGTTTTTCTTAGGTTTGCGGTTAAAATATGAAAAAAATGGATAAAAATTTCGAGTCAAAATTTTCCGAACTGCTGATTAAATAACACTCTATTCCGAAGGTAACACTTTACAAAATTTTATTCTATAGATTCTTTTCCCAAATATCAGGTCCATTCTCAACCCCAAACTTATTAATTTCTTTAAAATTCAGTATAGCAAAAGCAACTAGTCATGTTTTACGGTTGTTCTTGTAGAATACCTTCTTCAAGAAAACTGATAAAATATACTGATGATGATTGAATTAAAAGAAATAAATTTAAAAAATAATGAATAAAAATAAATAAAGACCTTATCATAAGAACAAATGCTATTTTTGTGTTAATAGGAGTAAATAGAAAACATATTGGTCTTGTCGTTTGATGGTACAAACTTACTAACAGCAACTAATTTAATACCAATGAAAATTGAAAAATATTTTGAAAAAAAATGAATGTTATGCAATGGAGGAATATCCCATTAAAAAAATATTTTTCCTGAAAGAGCAATTGAAAACATCAGGTGAATTACTTTCTTGCTCCTCTTAGTTTCGATTCATTTTTCTTCCTTAAAAAAATCTTAAAAGACGCTCAGTCGCTGTTTCACTTTTGCTGTTTGACGTCATAAGTGTACAACATTCTCCAAAAAAGGTCACTATATAGACTGACCGCCCTTTTGGGGTCGAATTTTTCATTGTTGCGCACCTGGGGTTCATGCAGATCTAAAATGGATGATGCGTTGGTCTGGCTTTATACGCCAAAGTTCAACCTCTTGTGACGTCTACGAGACCTCGCTTAGTTTTAAAAATTAGAAATTAAAAAAAAAATAATTCAAAATAAACTATTGGAAATAGAAAAGGGGAGTAAATTAGCCAAAAATAATACACTTAGGAAGAAATATATGTAGAGGATGAAATTTTAATGTAAATGGACTTATTTTTACTTAAACTCATTTATAAGGCTTAAGGTTTTCAAAACTGAATAAGCTAAATATTTAGAAAAAGCACAAATGCTTGTTTTTTGAGCTCCGCTAGAAACGGCCGATTGTATTAATATAAGAATTTTAAGTTTTTAAAATATAGCTTTCAGACGTAATATATTTCAGAAATGTTAACGTATACAAAGCATAACTTTTCAACTGCCTCAAATTAGATAGATACCCTTCTAACTTGCCAAGATGGAAAACAGCGTGTACATAACTTTTAATTTCAGGATTGATCATCTCAAACGTAAATTTGGAATAAATTAAACGTTTCAAATTCTCGCTAGCTGGGAACATTCCCGACATGCTCGAGTTACCATGACAACTCCGAGATTACGCGGCGCTACGAATGATATGCGTGAAATTGGGGGGTCCCCGTCTTATTCGAAATTCGGTAACACAAGCGGACTCGGCTGCGAATCTGAAGCGAAGATTCCATACCTTGGCCAAACCACCACATGGCGAGTTTCGCGGACATTTTAAATTTTTCGAAAGATGTTAGACAAGTCCTGGCTTTAATACATTCTACGATCCTATGATTGGGTTTCCCGATTTGCTATAGTTGATTTCAAAATTGTAACGGCCGTCAGAGTGAACTCTCATTACGTATGATGCTTTGTGTAGTTAGGCTGGACATAATGAATAGAAGTTAAGTTGTTGAGGAAATGTTTTGAAATCATTTAATAAGTTCCAGAGTACAGTAGATTGAGCACCCACAGTGGAGGTACTGTTCGTCTTTAACGTGCCTAGCACTCTCGAACCATTCCAATTAAAAAAGAGGTGATGAGTTGTAGTGATAACTTTCCGAAGTTTTCAGTTTAAAACTTGCATTTGCTATATCCTTTTGACACATTCAACTAAACTACGCATTTTATATTAGCATCGTTTCACGTTGTTTGATACGGCTCAAATTTTATTTATTATTCTTCCCCTTACTGTTATCTTATCTACCACCCCTATTTTGGTAATATTAGAGAAGACCTGACGCATGCGTAAATACGCGAAAGATTTTACCTGCAAAAAGGTGCCTCACTTTCAAAGGTGCCTTTGAAAGTGAAAATTTAGAACGCATGGCAAAGAGACATTTTTTGATATGTTTAGGTATTATCTTTTGGACTTGTGAGTTACTGAACTAAGGGATTAAGAGAAACAAAAAATTGACATACACGTAAATAATTAAGAGATTCTGTGTTTGTGTATCTTTCGGTAGTCTTTTAGCAATATAAGCTCATCCTGACCCACCAAATTTTGGCTAAGCTTATTTCGGGTTTTATTTATTTATATTTATGTGCTATTAATGTTTAGTTAAACCAATTTCAGTGACCCTCGAAGCGAATTTCAAAAGACAAATATATATAGTTATTTTGATATTTTATTTGATTTTGCAAAATTTTAATAGGTGCAACACACCACCAACTCGGTCATTCCATCCCAGAACTGCAGTTTCGTGCTGTTTGGTACGCATCAGCTTGGAATCGCAAGCAACCGATCTGGAGGCAGAAATCCATTTATAGAAGCAAAGAGTGCAAAAAAAAAAAATACTGGTAGCTAATGTAAAATTTCATGGATTTTTGCCCCAAGCTCAGTTACTTCCTATTAAAAACTGATACGTGCTATTTAGCACGAAGTTACAGTCCTTGGATTTAATGACCAAGGTGGCAGTGTATTTCTAAATTAGCTCTGACTTAGGGGAAGTTACTTCCTGCTTTGTGTAATAGGCTTTACATTTTCTGTATTACTTTACTAGTTCATGCTTGTAGTAAAAGTACGGTATCCTTTTACAAAACCGGACAAAGATCGCTTCATATTTTTTTATTAAAAAACAATTTACACTTTTAAAAACACCAACTTTTAACCGGACGAGAGTATTAACGCAAAGGATAGCGGCTTAATAACACCACCTAATCTCCATTTTTCTTTAAAAATGCAATTTTTAAAGGTAGTAAAATCATTTTTTTTTCTGTTGCTCAAGTCCAACAAATTAACAAAATTTTGACTTTAACGAGAAAAAAATAAATAAATAACAAAGCCCTAAGCTAACAGCCGAACTTTGCAAGAACAAGGTAAGAGCCGACTGTAGACATGGAGAGAACATACTGATAAAGAGCACAATGGAGCATTAAAAATATTTTTTTTTTCTAAATTACCTTACAGGAATGCTTTATGTTTATACCAAATTAAAGCAATGACTTAATAGGAAAGAATAATTCTAAATAAACCTGTACAAAAGAAATGTGTCAGGTTGTTTTATCTATGAAGAGTGTTACATGATTGTTTAACACAACGCAAATAAGTTTTGACAGTCGCAATCCAAAATAAGTCATGCAAAATTAGTTTAACATTTTAAAGTTGAACATTTTTCTAGTGTTTGCAAACACAAAGGAACAAAAACCTATTCAAATGCTTTAAATGGCAAGAAGTTTTATTGAGTGTCAAATATTAGTAAATTGCATATAATCTTCCACTGAACGGAAATGTGGAACGTCGTCATCCGCACTAATTACGTAACAGGTGGGACTTGCTGTTTTGTTCTGTTCATTGTTTCTTAGCTACATAAACTGTTGTCTTGATAAACTATTAATCTTGTATCCAAGAAAATGTTATTTTAAATTTGGATTTCATCCTGCATCGGCAATTTCCCCCCAATACACTGCAAAAAATGAATTGTTGTTTTTACAGTGTAATTCTGGCAGCCGAGGTTCCAATTTACAACTGTAAAATGCACAGTAATAAACTAAAACTAGCAATTTTACAGTTTCTTACTCTAAAGCAGCGGTCGGCAACCTTAATTGTCTGATGATCTACTTTCCAAATTTGGTTAACACAAAGATCGACTGGTTGGAAGGTGAGTTGATGCATAAAATATAGACTTAAATTACAAAGGTACATGCGCAGTTAAGTTCAGATTCGGACTGTGCTGACTTCAAATTTTAGGTATACTTTTAGACTTGTTAGTTATTAAATAGTTACATTAAATGCTAAAACAGTGTTATGTGAGCACTGTTAACGGATATTGAAGTATTTTCGGCATTAGTGTATCGACTGTTTTAGAATTGATAAAATAATGACGATAAAAATTCCAGTAAGTTTAAAATCTCCCCAAAAACAACAGTGTTGTAAAAAAAATCCCCCGCCAAGAAAACCTTAAATACTCAGCCTTAAAAAGTTATGATATCGAGTTTTCCCGCCAAGTTTGTGCCAAACTACAACTAACCTGTATGTATAGTTCTTTTAAATTGTTTTCAGTCCTGCCAGGCGGGAAGTTTTTACTCATTAAGCAACCACCTCACAAGACAAAGTTTCCCGCCTGGCAGGACAGAAAACAATTTAAAAGAACTATACATACAGGTTAGTTGTAGTTTGGCACAAACTTGGCGAGAAAACTCGATATCATAACTTTTTAAGGCTGAGTATTTAAGGTTTTCTTGGCGGGGGATTTTTTTACAACACTGTTGTTTTTGGGGAGATATCACATGTTTTTGCATTAATATTATTTCTTCGCCTGTTTTTTTTTTTTTTTTTTTTTCTCTTCAAAATTTATTTTGCATGTTTTTTTTCCCTTCAACATTTTTCTTGGCGGTCCGACATATGTGGTTTTCTTGGCATGCATTTGGTGCAAAAGTTCAAGGATCTTCTTCAGTCTAGGATAAATTTGAAATCAATCACAATGTACCACCCGAACCGACGCAAAACAAAGCTAGTTGCTAACAATACTACGATTAAATTAAAAGTTTAAACAAAAAACCCCAACCCTTACTGCCGATCTCATATTAAAATGAACTAAATTGAAGATCCCTTTTAAAAGCCTTATGCAATAAAATCAATTACAAATATTTTATTTGTTAACAAATAGAAACTGGCAACAGATGAAATTTCAATCATTGAGTTTTCTTTCCTCGCCGCCCAACAATGACAACATAAATGCTCAGATGTTGAACAGAGCTAGTAGATAGAAATCGGACCAATTTTAAGCATTAATAACTCCGGGGTGTGATGACCCCGGGGGGTAAATTTTGGGAAAAACGTCCTCAATGTCTCATCGAGAATATTCATACCAAAAATCAACACTAAAGACCCCCGGGGGGGGGGGAAAGATACAAAAAATAAAAACGAGGGGGAAGGGGTTGGGGGGTCGAAAAAACCCCTATGCCGAGCTTTGGGACAAAATAAATGTGGGTGCAAAATGAGAGCTCAATCCGAGTTACCGTTTAGTCTGGACCCCTGTCAAACAATTTTTAAAAAGTGCGAAAAATAGCGATTTTATAACATATATCAGCCCTCCCCCTGAGGGTCCTGGATGTTTTGCTTTAGTATGTGCCGTCAGGGGCCGCTGGAGATTGAGTATACCAAAAATGAACTCTAAGGATCTTTATGGGGCTGAGATACAGAGGGGTGAAAACCCCGGTTTGGTTACTCGCGTAAACAGTCCTTGTCGCTCTTTTACATTTTTATTGGCGACGGAAATTTCTTGGCGGCTTGCATTTGGTTTTCTTGGCGGGGCGGGACGCTCCGGCGTCCGTGATGTTAAGAAGTTTGCTAAGCAACTTTCGATTTTGACATTGAACTCGGGGCTGCAGAATATTCAAAAAAATCTATAAATAATAATAATAAAATAATCGAATTTATCTCTAACTCCTAGAATTTTAAATCCACCTACTCTGACTTATTTTTTTTAAAAATTAGTCCGAATACGACTCTGACCCCGCAGCTCTATTGAATAAGCTTAACTTTTTCCATTTATAATACAGAGAACTCTCACTTATACGACGGCTCAAGGGACCAACAGAAAAAGGCGCATAAGTGAGAAAGACGTATAAGTGAACAAGCCTATTTAAAGGACTAAAACGCAACATAATTTCTAATGAGAGAATGAATAAGAATATTTCGATAGAAAAGGGACATATTACTACGGTTTGGCAATTACTGTGACGTAACTACAATGATATAGAGAAAACAAAAATTATAGCATACCCAATTACAAAATTCCCTTTAAAATGATGCATAATAGATAATTGTCCCTCTCCGAACTCTAGTTCATGCAGAAAAAATGCCTTCCGTGAGCAATAAAGGTGAAAAATTGAAGAAGAAATTGAAGAAAAATGCTTATTTTTAAAGAAAATAAATTAAATTTTTTACATTTTAGGGAAAATTCGGTGCATAAGAGAAATATTTATCTTTGGAGCTACTCATAAACGAATGACACTATCATTATTTTGCCATGGAATGTGCTGGGACCATTTAAAATCGTCGTATAAGTGAAAAAGGCGCATAAATGAGGCGGCGTATAAGTGAAAATTCACTGTATTTATTCGTGGTCTTCTGACTATTAGACACACATAGCAGAATCTAAAGTAGTGCCGCGATCGACTGAAAATGGGCTCGAGATCGACCGGTCGATCGCGATCGGCGGGTTGCCGACAGCTGCTCTAAAGTCAGAAATTTAACAGTTTATTGCAGTAAAATTTAACTGTGATTTACTGTGAAAACAACAGTATAATACTGGCAGCAAAGGTCCCAGTTTAAAATTAAAATGCAAAATTAGCAATTTTAGTTCAGTACTGTAAAATTTTACAGTAGACATTTTGCAGTTTGATAGTGTAAAATTGGATTTTTTTACAGTTTATTACAATAAAACTAGTTGAATTATTCAGTAAAACTCTCATTTATTTTTTACCGTGTAGGAAGCTAATATACCTTAGTTTAGCTATAGTCTACATCGTTACACCAAAGCTACCTTTTAAAGGTGCGTCATAGAAGATGAAACATCGATGTTAGAAATTAAATCATCGATGGTATTGCTACATCGAACAAAAAACATCGATGTTTTCCAACACCGATATTTTTCTCAATATATTTCGTACAAATTTGAGCGTACAGTAGCTTTTCGTTACATTGCATCTCGTTGTACCGCTCGTTGGATATATCGCGTTTTTCCTTTGTTTTCCGAAAAAAATATCGGTCATAAGACATCGATGGTACACTGTTAAAAATTCAGGAAGCTTTTGTGGTAAATGTTACTGTAAAATGTAGCATTTACAGTACAGAATTTTTTTTCCAGTAAATGGTATCGATAAAAAATTTGCGATTGCAGCGCCAAACACATGACACCTTATTTCCGCTCTCCTGATGTTCCTCCTCTGGTACAGTGGATAGTGAAGCAGTGTTAAAAAATTCGGTATCGGTTTCGGTCCTTGTCGCTCGTATCTCGCGCTTTTAATTCTCATTTTCTCTTCCGTAAAATTTGATAGTAAAAAAATATTTACGGTAAAAGTTACTGGCAATATGAATGCCAGTAACTTTTACCGTAAAATTTCAGAATTTTTTTTTAAGGGTGTAGTTGTAGAAAACTGACAAACAATACAATTACTTATTACCAATGCGGCTTTTTACAGCGTATTTTTACGAAACTTTTTTTTCTCTGGAGTAATGTAAAAACATCGACATCGGAAAAAAAATAGATCGTAAAACAACGACGTGTAAAAAATATCCGTATAAAAAATG
>JAXGGA010021475.1:0-16510 GCA_038373865.1 Uloborus plumipes | reverse complement strand
CAAAGAACCTTAAATTTTGAAAATGAATACATTAGGCCGCGTAATCGTTAGTGCTTAAAACAAAATCTACCAAACATTATTATAAGACTAGATGAAAAACAAATTATAAAGTTAAATTACCGAACAGTAAAAATTGCTCACTTAACATTCCGCAATTAAACACGACATAAAAAAAAAACAACCGTATATTGCATTGGAGTGAAATACCCAAAAGAGCGGCGTTCAGAAAATGCAAGAATACATCTTAAAAAAAAAAAAAACAAACTCACCCAGTGGGGTTGACAAAGTTTATTACGTCGTCCAAAGCTTATGAGTTACAAGCGCTGTCTTTTTCATCCTCACAAACAACATATACATATTTGGGAATCTATAGACACACCTCTCAAGTTCAGGATTATCAAGTACCGGAATTGGCGCTCAAATTCTAACAATCAGAGACGCTCAAAACCGGCCTTAATATCCACAAAATAAATCCTGGATAGAATTCGAAAAATATCCTGCCGGTCTCTGTTGCCGAAACTTTATATATCTTTCTTGTGTGGTTCTTCTTCACTTTACTTCTCTCCCTCACTCCATTGCCAGATGCCCGATTCCCATCTTTTTAGCTACTTTTTACCTCCTTAATTGATTCCATCTTGGATCATAGCAGCTTTTCGTTGCAACCGTGACTCTTTTTCCCCACAGATGTTTCTCGCGTGGGAGGAGCCTGAATTCCTCTTCGGTCATAAATTGGGGGTGTGTCAACGACTTTCTGTGTTCGTTCTCCTGTGCCCAAAAAACTGCTTCTTTCTTTGCGTGGAAGGGTCATTCGGGCGATTCCCTTTATAGTTTTCTTCGTCAAATTGGGGGGAGGGAGGCGCCGGACTTAGCGATTTTTCGTAGATTGTTCATTGAAGTTTCATTAAGTCATGTATCCACCACAGCATGAAGATCGAAATGGAGGATAGGAGGGCCTGCAGAAATTGCGGTAAATGCTTAGATACGTAGATGACACCTAACCACATTTTTGACCACCCATTATGGCTGATATAAAGAAAATGAAAGTTTTGCTATTATCAATAGAACTATTCGCTGTAAACAGTAACGAAATGGCGCAGGCTGCTATCAAGACTTACTGCTTTATTTAATATGACTGCCATTACACACGATAAAAATAGACATTTTGTTATGAAGTAAGTTAAATAAGACTAGTCACGGCATGAAATGATTTTTTTTTTTAATTTCACTTACTTCTTTCATTTCTTTTTCTCACATTATTATTATTATCATCATCCTCATCATCATTACATTATTATTTGCTTTATGAGTTCGACTCCAGGCCATAATGCAGCCGAGCCAACAAGAGCATATTTGTTATGTTAAAACTAAAGGCTTGTTGACCATATCACTACAACAAGATAGTTAACATTAACATTATTCATTATGATGGTTTTGTGTTATCATAGTTTTAAGCATAACACAGTGTAGTACAGAATTTCAGTACCAAACGGAGTGAAGGAGGCTGCAGACTAGAATATGATATCTTGTGCTGTGGATACAAGGTTTTTAAACTTAACAATGCATTGGTAAAGAAAAAATATAGTTTATTGCAAGGCTTGTGACTCGCCCTAGTATCCTGGAGGATTGTTTTTGCTTTGCAGTTTAAAATGTAAAATGGTACCTAAAACGTTTCTCAGATTGGGAAAAGAAAAGTATTTCTGCTTCTAGTTTTCTAGATATATTTCTGAATATAGGGAGTTTTATAGAAAATTTGCGTGATCTGAATTTTTGCATTAGTTTAAAATCGTTCTTTTAAACTAGAGAATTTAACTTGTCTTTAAAATGATTTTTCTTTCTTAAAGCACGAAGCAGTATCAGACTTTTTCTGGCTCAGAATTTAAATGCGCTTGAAAATAATATAGGTAATTTACAGTCGATCATTTTTAAACATATTTTAAAGTAAAGGTATGAGCTCCTCATGCTATATAATTCCTTTTCTCCAATGATAAGTAAATCAATATTATCTTCCTTTAATCATGTTGAGAGAATGACCTTAAATGCACTGTATAAAATGAATATTGCTTTTACAGTATAATACAGCTCATTTTATAGTAATAAACTAAAAATTGCCAATTTTTTGGTAATAAACTACCGAATTGTAAAGTTTACAGTAATAAACTGTAAAACTTCTAACTTTACTAAGTTAAACTGTAAAATCTGCTAATTCTACAGTTTATTATCGTGCATTTTACAGTTTTAAACGAAAACCTCTGCTGCCAGTATTATACTGTTGTTTTTACTGTACAATACAGCTAAATTTTACGGCAATAAACTGTAAAATTTCTAATTTTACAGTAAGAAACCTTAAAATTGCTAGTTTTAGTTTATTGCAGTGCATTGTACAATGTAGAGTTTTAAATTGGAACCTCGTCTGCTAGAATTATACTGTAAAAACAACAGTTCATTTTTTGAAGAGTAAACAACTCAATTCTTCAAAATAGTTATCAAATATTATCTATAGATATTATTTAAAATATTATCGATAAATATTATCTATATATTATCTACTTTTCATAAAGGAAAATGTTTAATGCTTTAGAGTTGTAGAAATAGGTTTAGCATTTCGCATATTCTTCTTTTGAAAGTACAAAGAAGAACCACTCCTTTGTTCACGAAGCACGTGTAAAGCACATTTATCAAGCAAAAACGATTCTGGAAATGTGACATTTGTTATGTGTGGTATGTTTAAATGAGAAAACTGAATTTTTCTGCGAGCGTGAACCTTTTACTTTTTTCCAATAAAATAATAAGAAACGTGATATGATTCGAAGTATTAGTTGTATGACGTGTGAAGTTTGAAATATTCAACCTAAAAATGAAGCTAAACTGTTTTGTTGTGATCGAATTCAAATTTCTTGTTTTGCATTTTGATGTTATGTAATATTGTTTGTCTAAGCAGTATTGAAAATTTTCATTTCGAAACTGTATATAAGGAAGGAACAAATAGCTCAAAAACGGGATATTTAAAATTGAATTACCTTTTAACTGACTTTGTTAGTTTACTGATTTCAACTACTAGTTTACGGCTAGTTACTACGATGGTGTCAAGAAAAATAAATACTATATGGGGTACAAAATTAAATTATGAAAACAAATTTGGGAGCAAAATAGTGATACAAAACTTTTAACTTTAAGTGTGCTAACTGTGCTAAATTTATTCAAACAATGAATAGGTTTTAGGTAAATAATAATATTCCATCAAATATTTATGAATGAATTATGTGTAATTATGAAACACTACTGGTTTACCTAATGGACTCCCAGTTCCTAAAAACACATCATCAAGTGTTATCAGGGGAGTCTTTCTTAGGGTATGGAAAGGTATGAGATGCTTTGTGGGTAGTGTCGTCTTTTAGCCTAAAAATTATGATATCAGTCTCTGACATAGCTACAAACTAAAAAAAGGGAAGAAGTGCAAAACATTACACGCAAAAGAAATCAAAGTAATGAACAAAGTACAGAAAAATGGAGCTCAACCAAATGAGCAAAAGAAAAAAAAATAAAAACGCACTATCTGACATGGATAAGATGGAAAGGCTAAAATCCGGTTTAAAGGCTGAAATTGAAGCGTCTCTTGGTTTTTAGGGGTGCCAGCTTTTCAGATGTGTCATAGCGTCTGCACTAAGCAAAACATGCGCATATTTTTTTATTTTATATATATACGTCCTAGCTCGACATTTGCCAATTGTATAGCAAACTTTGGCAGGCTGTACCTTCTACAGAGCCATCGCTTTCTTAATTGATTTGTTTGTACAGTTCTCCAGTTTTCAGTTAGGGCAGTTTTTGAGAACTTAATTGATACTTCCAGATTTCTTTCATTCGAATTGAAGATGCCTTACATTTATCCTTAACTAAATGCATTTCATTATATATTAAAAAATAATTACACGGATTGTAGCATCTGTCGTAGGGTTAAGTGGTTAAAATTACATACCTCTTCTTGGTTCTCCTCCTTTGGAAACAAGTCTTCCGAAAAATTGAAAATTAAAAAAACTAAAATAAAAGATATTTCAAACAAAAATTAGATAAAGATACATATAATTTAGATTATATGTGTATGTATCTACCTTAGCTGCAAATAATGAACTGTTTTTATGATATAATACTGGCAGCCGAGGCTCCAATTTAAAACTGTAAAATGCACAGTAATAAACTGCAAAACTAGCAATTTTACAGTTTATTGCCATAAAATTTAACTGTATTACATTGTAAAAACAACAGTATGATACTAGAAACAGAGGTTCCAATTTTAAACTATAAAATGCACGGTAATAAACTGTTAAATTAGCAATTTTAGTTTCTTACTGCAAAGTCAGCAAATTTTACAGTTTTTGCCGTAAAACTTAGCTGTATTATACTGTAAAAACAACAATATACTACTGGCAGCAGAGGTTTCTGTTTAAAACTGTAAAATGCACTGTAAGAAACTTAAATTAGCAATTTTGCAGTTTAGTACTGTAAAATTAGAATTTTTTACAGTTTTATTACTAGAAAATTCGCTGTATTATACTGTAAGAACAACATTCATTTTTTACAGTACATCTTTATCTATCTTATTAGGGGAAAAGTTTTCTAAATATATCTAATGTTTAAGTTACCGCTGTGGTAAAACTTCAAAATGCAAGAGAAAATAACAGAAATCAAATGCTCACTTGTCTCGACAAAGTCCTCCGGTAATACGTTTTTTATTATTTTGCCTCGTGGGATAAAAGTCTTTACGAAACTAATCATATGATATAAAACGATATCTTGTAAAACTCGAAATGAGTTCAAGAACAAGGAAATTCAAGAGAACTTCTTGAATTCTTTGGGGCGCAGAGAGTAGCTTTTCTTTAAAAAACATTCCCTAAGCAGCTAGCAATAAAACCTTTGTGTTTCAAATAATACTTGCAGTTTTTCTTGAGTTTCAAAGCTCCATTGTCTAGGAATAAATTTTAAAAATGTCTGGCTAGAGCATCGTGCAGTCAACTTTATGTTGCTTCTTTAGTAGAATTATTACGTACCTGAAGTTTTCACGTAAGTAATGAAATAATGTGTTTGAAGAACAGTTAATAAAAGTTTAAAACATTTAAACGTACTTTTTCTTTTCTACTTCTTTTTAATTTCTTCTATATCTAATATATAGAAGTATTGGATTCGTTAAAATTTTCGAATGTCGAATTTTGACGTATTTACACGTTTTGAGGTGCGCTGAGTCCATTTCGATCATTTTTGGAAAAAGTCTGTCTGTGTGTGACCAGTTTATGTAGCAGCGCTAGAGCAAAAACTACTGCATGAAATCGAACAAAAATTTTTGCACATATGTACCACCATGTGAACTGGTGCACACAACTTTTTTTGCGAATTCCTCCAAGGAGGGTGAAGCAATCGCACTTTTTCTGTGCGTGGGTGAGTGCTATATCTCAGGAAGTAACCGGCGGAATCAAACGAAAATTGGTCCATAGGTAGACCCTATTGAGTACAGGTGCTGATTTAATTTGTGTGTCAATATATCAAAGAGGGGGGATGGAGCAATCGAGCGTTCTTCTTATTTAGTGTAACTGCTATATCTCGAGAAGTAATGAACGAAAGCGAACAAAAATTGATGCTCATATAGACGTTAAAGAGTACAAGAGCTGATTCAATTTTTGTGTCAATTGCTCAAAGGGGGGTCGTGCAATCAAAAGTGCTTTTTTTGTCATTGCACCTGTTATATATCGAGAAATATTGCTGCGATTTGAATAATATTTGGAATAACACTAATCCAATATAGAAGCAAGCATCGATTAAATTTTGGCGCCAATCGCCCCAGGGGGAGGGCGGGGTGATTTTTGCGCTTAGTCAACAATGCGAAAAATGAATTTATTAAAAAATCGCTTTCACGCTATTTAATTATCAAAACATCTGAAAACTTTCAATGATTTGAAATTTTTAACTGTTGCCAATTTCTTTTCACTAACAAATAAAATGTTTGCAATTAATCTAAACAAGGTTTTTGCAATGATTTCCAATTTTGCTCATTGACTCTGCATTTTCAGGGGTATTACGATAATTGGGAAATTGGAGCTGTCTCCAACTATTCGGGCGAGTATTTTATTTTGTGACCGGGATTCAAGAAAGTTTCGTAATGGCCACAACAGCTAGTTTTTCTTCTTCTTTTTTTTTTTTTGAATTTCAAATAACGAACTTAACTTTTTTAAAACTCCATCTAGTATAAAAGTTATTTTAAAAATACTCTTCTACACACAAGCACACAAAAATTAGTATTACAACTAATAATATATCAATCGATAGCAGCAGCAACAGGAGAAATAATAATAATAATAATATTAATAATAATAATAATAATAATAATAATAGTAATAGTAATAGTAATAATAATACTAATAATAATAATAATAATAATAATAATAATAATGATAATAATAATAATAATAATAATAGTGATAATAATTATAATAATAAAAATAATAATAAAAACAGTAATAATAATAATATTAATAATAATAATAACAATTATTATTATTATTATTATTATTAATTATAATAATAATTATTATTATTATTATTATTATTATTATTATTATTATTATTATTATTATTATTATTATTATTATTATTATTATTATTATTATTATTATTATTATTAATTATTATTATTATTATTATTATTATTATTTTTATTATTATTATTATTATTATTATTATTAATTTTAATATTATTTTAATGATATTAATAATTGAAGGGCTTGGGCGGGCCCGTCATTTAGGGGGGCAGGGGGGGGTCAGTTGCCCCCCCCCCTGGCTTTGAGAAATCAATGTATTTGCATATAAATGGGCGTGGTTTTTAATGTTTTCCGATGAAATTGCATTGCGTTTGGACCCTTTGCCCCCCCCCCCTGGAAAAACTTGAAATGACGTCCCTGGGCTTGGGAGATGAAGGGGTTATGTTACAAAACAGAAATTGCGAGTAATTAACCCATTAATGCCTAGCGTCCCTTTTTAGGGACGGTCCAAAAAAGGGCCTGAATTTCCCCCAAATGAACATTTCAACCAAATAATAGTGTTCAATGAATACCTTGATATTGTTTCAATTTGTTATTAACAGATTGCATCACATAGCCATCGTAAAGTGTGCTCCGTAGCAGTTTTAATATGACCTTTATCAAAAATGACATCGTTCGCAATCTCAAGAAAAAAAGCTAAGTTTTCAACGTGATTCCCAGCTTCCCAGTTTATATTAATTGCTGATTTTATTTCTTCTTATAATATGTCTTTTTAAATACTATATCGTAGGCAGAAATTTTTTTTAGTAAAACAAGTATGTACCCTCTGGGGTCTATTATAACTTTTGAGGGACGATTTTTCTTTCCTTAATAAAACAATTATTTTTTACATAATATTTTTTTTATTATTTTTCCCGTCCATTAAACACTGTTTGTAACCAGTATACAAAATATCTTTGGAAAACAAAATGTCAGGCATTAATGGGTTAAAGTTCAAAGGTTTTATTGTTGCAGATTTTTTTGTTTTCTTGTTTTGTCGTTACTGTTGCGTATGAAATTGGTCTAATGACATCTACTTTTTAATGTACCAAGTTTTATTCGCTTACCTGTATCTATTTCTTACCATTTTTCAGAGTTCATTTTTTTAAATGTAACATAGCCCTATATCCTCCAAGCCCTTCAGTGCTGTAAAAATGAATTAAACAATAAATGAATTGACACACAAAAAATAAAACATGAGATAGGAAAAATGTGTGCTTCTTCCAGCTGAAAAGTATTTTACATTTATTCTTTTTTAAAAAATATGTTTTATTTATTTAGTCTTTTTTCGACTTTTTGTCCTAATAGTCTAAGAGCCCATGAACGCCACACTTACGTCATTTAAAAAAGCCTAAAACTTTTCTGCGTATGCACACCTCATCAGTTAAGAACGGTTCGCTATTATAGCCTGTGTAACGAGAAGAGGCGGCTCAAAGTAAAATTAACTTCCCACTCTCTGAACTTTTCTCCTGATGGTTGCCGTAGTTACGGCGCTTTTGGACTTTTTGTGGACTTTTTCCCCACTTAGCTTTTGCAACAATGGTTAAATGCAAACAGTTCAAATTGCTTTGTGCGTAAAATATTATTTTATCGAAAAATCAACGTTAATAAAGCACATTTTCTTAGAAATTTTTGCTCGCATGACTAGATTTGTTGGAAAATGTTGAGAAATAACTGAGACCTAAGGATATAAATAAAAGAGTAAGACTAATTCGGTAAACATAAAATATAAATAGAATGCCTCAACAGCAGTGCATAAAAAAAGAGTGGAGCTGTTTTCTTTCGTACGGTTTCCATGGATACAATGCAAAATTTTTAAACTTGATACGCCTATTTTAAAGTAACCGAGAATAGTTAAGTCCCGCCGGCTTTGTCAGGCAACTGGCTACAAATATGCGTAAAACTGCTTTTACAAGATCGTTTCACAAAGTTGGTACGCCGTTTTGAAGTCCATTTTTGATTGAGCCCAGCTTCTCCAAATTTTAGTCGTGGAAGCTGAAAAATTGTATAGGTTAGTTTCAAAGGCATGTCTGCTTCTGTATAAAATTTCGTTCGAATCTGAGACGACAGGGTGGATACGACGAGGTTCCTTGTTTTTGGCGCATATTTGCTACCTGTTTCCTGCCAAAGCCAGCGCTACCCAGCTTAACTAAAAGCTAACCTAATGTGAGCTAATCTAAGCTTGTAACCTAATGTGATGTTCTTACCTAGAAAAAATTTGGGCCATTATAAAATGACGTAAGTCGGGTGCGCATGGGCTCTTGCTCTATAAAGCTCATATTCCTAGGGGGTTGAAAAAGGGTGTCTTATAACTCCAAAAAACGTACGTGTCTGCAGCAATCTACATTTTTGGGCTATGACACGTTATATTACCTAATTTTACTGAGCAAAAGTGTATGAGGTTTTTTCTTTCCCTTTTTGAGAAAGCATTTTTAAAATAACAATAATAGAACAACGTTTAAAATAACATTAAATCTCCTTAAAAATTTTAGTCTGAAAATAGTGGTTTTTTGCTTCTTAAAACCTCTAGCCACATAAGGCCTTCAGATTTGATTCAAGAACTTTAAAAATTATTTTACACAGATTGAGTGAGTTAGAAATGAGTTAAATGCTCACAAATTGGCGGGAAATCTGAGAAAAAGGTTTTTGTTGTTATCAGAAACCAGCTTCATAGCTGAATGACAAACGTTCTCCTCACTTTTAAATTCATCTATCCTCTTTATTTTTATATTTCTTGTTTTAATATATTTTTTCACGTTCATAATGGAGGTAAGTAATATGACAGAAACTAATGACAAAAATTGAATTGATAATGAAAAAGAAACAGATAGGTATCCAAGGCTGGTTAGTACAGACAATAAAATTATGAATCAATGAGAAATCTAAACATAAAGAATTTTTTTTCTTAAAATATTTAAGATTACTGATTTGTGAACGAGAAAATTTCTATATATCGAATTTTAGGTAAGAATAGCGCAACAGCTCAAGACCTGTGCGCATTTCAATTTATAAGAACAAGAGTTCTGAGGTGCAAAGCAAATGTTCCGGTTCGGTGGTTGATTGTACTTTTCCGTGGTTTAGTTCCCAAGCACGCTCGGTACTCATTTTATTCACCCACTTATTCACCCCCCAAAGCTGAGTAGGTCATGCCCAAACAAGGAATCGAACCCGGGACTAGGGCAGCACCGAGTCACTGAGATTTTGAGTAAAAATATTAGCTGCATATTTTTTAAATAATTAATGTTTTTCCTTACTCCGCGTTGGCAGCTATTATTTTTCTCAGTATTATTTTTCTCAGTACTGTGATGCTAAAGTTTCAAACTAATTACTCTGAAAATATTTTTACGAGACATGTTTCGGTTATTTTTAATTTGGTTTGATCTGTAAATCTTACCGCCGCGCCGCTGCGAATATGATTAAGCATTGTAGTAAGTTATTTTTTGCAAGGTTCTTAAGTAAAAAGAGAAAAAAGTAATCTTAACATCTGTACCGTAAAATGGGGTTAATCGGAACACTTTTCAGCTTTGATTGTAAAAAAAGCAGTTAAAAGATTTTTTTTTAATTTTATTTTTTGGATAAAAACTTCGGTCTTGCTTTACTTTTGATATTCCAAGCAAAGACAAAAGATTTTGAACAATTACTATTAAAACATATAGCAAATTATGGGTGTTCCGATTCACCCCGCTGATAGGGATCAATCGGAACACTTGTTAAAATTTTTATTTTTTTCAATTTAATCTGTAATAGGTCTCACAAACATAAGTAATATTGATGGGGGAGAATAAGAACAGATAATTACTGTCAAATAAATGTATAATTTCAGTACCAGTAAACGTTTATAATTTGTGAAAATTCAAAATAATTTTGAACTTATAAAAAATGAAAAGTAATTTTAAGAAATACTTTTGAATTGAAATACAAAGATTTAACATGAATGGAAGTCACTCATGTCGTCCACAAATATGTACTTGTCCTTAAAACTAGCAATTGTGACTTGGCTTAAGTTTTTTCATAACATCTCCTGGGATGAACTCTACCTTTTCTTTAGTTTTTTGAAATTTCTGGGTTTCGGGGATTGTCCTGAAAGATTTTTTTGCTTATTCATCACTGTCTGTGTGCTGGACGTTTACTACATAAAGTCTATGTGACTTTCCCCCTTTTATTTTAAGTAAAAAGAAGTCTCCTGGAGAAAAAATCTTTTGAAATCTGCAACTTTTGTCATTCTAAGATCTAGTTGCTCACGAGAAGGGATAAACAGTAATAAATCCTTGTCCTTGTCTTGATTAGAAAAATTAGGGTTAGAATCTTGAGTTTTCAAACAGTTTCCTTCAAATAAGTTTGAATTGGAACAACAGAACTAAGTGTTCCGATTCACCCCGCAAATTTTTTTCCTATGGCATTTTTCAGAATTCTTCACTTTTATGACACAATTTATAAAAAATGTAAATTCTAATGTGGTATTCTGTTGTTCAGATACATGTATAATTGAAACATACCACTCATAGTTTTTAAATATAAGAAGGTTTGTTCTTGCATATGAAGTTTTGCAGTCTATGAAAATGTGATGTTTTTTAGCATTCAACGTGCAGCCCTCTTTAGAAGCCAGTAGCGTTGCCAGATTGAAAAAAGTAATTTTTTCCTACTTCCTATGATCTTACCTTTCTAAAAAAAAAATTCATGGCGAAAAATACTCAATAGTATATTTATGAAGAATTTCTTTGTACGGTCGGGAAGTTTTGTTCCGATTGAAACCGCTGTTCCTATACACCCCATTTTACGGTACTCAAGATTATTTTCAAAAGAAATTTTTATGCTTTTTTTTTCTTTCACAACAATTGTTAAAACACCTGCGCGTTCGGTTTACATTCTTTTAATTCTCTTGTAAAGAAATTCGTCAGTTCTAATTGTATGCGAGGGTTCCAATTAAAAAAATAGAGCTGCCAAACGATTTTTTCTTTCAGGCGAAAAACAGTTGTCCAACTTATCTTTTTTCTTTTATTTTTCCCTGCGTAAAAAGAGAAGAAAAAATTAGAAAGAATATTACGGTTCTAAAAAGTCTAAAACGAGCAATGTACTTCTCAAAAAATAAAGAGAACAACCAGTATTAATTGAGTTTCCTTTTTTTAACTTTATGTCTTAGTTCTTTCGGTTGAAAATACTTTTCCTTCAGTACAAGTCGCTATTTCTGGATTACTGTTCTCAACGTTTTGGTCTTCTTGTAAGTTCTTTATTTCACCTGCGTTTGTTTTACATACTGTCATCTTAAGACAACATAAATTAAAGAGCACCTTTTTCGAGAAGACTTCTTAAAAACTCCAGGGAATTTTCCTTTCTTCCTTTCATTTCTTAACATTTGGAGGCATTAAAGAGTTTAAGGTACTGAAATTATCATTTTGTTAAATCAAACTTTCAACAGACACATGCAACTGAATTTTAATTATGAATTTAAAGTTTTTTTGTCAAAAATCACCGGCTAACAAATGCAATCAAGTATACTGCTCTTTTTTAGCGACATGAAACTGATTCTGAACTGTTTCAGCTTTTATATCACGCTTTTATAAATGATATCTTTCCTGAAACTTTCTAAAACGTCATACATTTGACATATTTCAGCTTTCTGATGGTAAAAAGCAGTTTAGATCTGCTGTTATTCGGTGCATGAATTGAAAGAAATTTAGGTCGGACTTGATTTCACCTAATATATCGTTCCACTAAACTATGTATGCATAAAGCATTAAAAAAATCAAAATATAAATATAAAATTGGGAGTAGTGAAATTTTTTACGAGTATTTTCGGCAACTGAAACTTTTCCTCTAATCAACCAATTATACTGCACAGCAAAAAAAAAAAAAAAAACTGTAAAAATGCTTCTGACATTATTCTTGCTGATTATTACATAAAATGATCCCCTACGGTGAACAGCTTTATTTGTACTTAATTTACACGGGGTGATATTCAGACCACTAATTCGTGTCTTTTAGAAACTGCTGAAGATATTAATTTATTTATCAATTCATTTTTAAAACATGATTTTTTTTTGAATCAATTGTTGGTAATGTCCATCAAACCTGATGAAAAATAGTATACTTGTCTCAAGAAAAATAAAGAACCTTTGCTCACATCGTAAACTTAAACTCGATTTCTTTCCTTACGCAATAAATAGTGAATTTAAATTGCTTTTTTTTTTCGTCCAAAGTATCTGTGATTTAAAACCAGAATTAAACTTTCCAACTCTTTCGAAATGCTTGGTTGCCTTTCTAAACTCAAGATTCTGAACTACGTGCGGATGTGCGTCAGACAATAAATTAAATTCTTGGAGCAATTTATTTTTCAGATAATCTGGCGGGAGTAATGCCGAATGAAATGGAGTGTTTAGAGCAAATTAAGTTTAGAAGAATTATCAAAGATTTAAGGATTCGCATGGAAACTTTTAAGTTGTTAAACTTGAAAGAGCAAGTAAGTTGTAATGCGCTTTACATAATTTAAAATTAAATTTCTTATAAAGAAAATTCTTTTCAAAAGAGCTCATTTATATAAAAATGTGATTTATCTAACTAGTACTACAACTTTTTACAAGAGTTTCAGAAACATAAGTTTTTGGAAACAATACTATTTTATGAATTGGAATCACTTCTAGAAAGGATATGAAAGTTTCTAGTAATATTTAAAAAAAGATATATTTGTAATTGAATATATGCGACATTGAAAAACGTACTCTTACTTCAGTGTCATATTTATGGGATGTTTCAGCAAAAGTATGCATTTTACATTGAGAAAAAATAAACTTAATAAAACAAGCGGTTTAACCTCAATCCTGATGGATATACCGCTTATTCAATAAACATGCTTTATCCAAATAGCATAATAGTGATTATTAATTTCATAACATATCAAAGACAGTCTATATCAAAAACATTTGAAATTGGTGTAAAGAATTGAACTGTTTATTTCAAAAACCAGTCAACAGACATTTTTTTTCAAAATTGAGTTATTAGTGCCATGTGATTCTTTAGGGGTAAATACACATTTTAGTACAGACAAAGAAAAAAACGGTACTTTTATAGTATGAAGACAGCTAGCAAAATTTTGGCTTTAGTGCAAAAACCAGTCAACGGCGTCTGTTATCTGGTTTTTGCACTAAAATAGATTTTTTTGCGGCGCACCTTTGGTGTTACTGGTCTGGCTTGCTCTTGGCTGTTCCTAAACGTGAGGCAGCTGCAGAGCTAGTGGTACATAAAAGGAGGGCTACAAAATTTTATGCTAATTTAAAAGAAGCATCCAAGAATGAGGATAATGAAACTGCAGCCCTATGCTTTGATTACATGCAAAACTTGCCTCTCCCGAATATTCCTGTCCGGGAAATTTTTTATATGAGACAACTATGGGTAAACGTTTTCAGTATTCGTGATTTAAAAAGTAGTAAATCACAAATTTACCTTTATCATGAAGGAGAAGGTAGTAAAAGCCCAAATGAGGTATGAAGTTTTTTACTACACTACATACAAACCGAGATACCTGTAACTGTAAAAAAGCTCATCCTTTTAGTAACGGACCATCAGGCCAAAATAAAAACCATACGGTTGTAAGATTTCTAATGAATCTTTGTGACAAAGGACGTTTTGATGAAATCATTCACAACCTTCCTGTTCGTCGACATTCATTCTCCCCATGTGACAGAGACTTTGGATCTATAAAAAGAGCCATAAGAAGGGTTGATAGAATTTATACTCCAGATGAGTATAGTGAACTTATTGTAAAGGCTAGTAAAACAAGTCGTTTTACCATCCATATAGTTACACCAAAAGATATTTTTAATTTCAAAACGTGGTGGCCGCGGTATTATAAAAAAATAACCCACTCAGATGAAACCTCAGGAAGAGGTATTCCTAAAGATGAAAAAGATATTTTCAAAATATCAACTTATAAGCAGTTCATTTACAATAACAGGGGGGGGGGATAATCATGGGAGAGTGGTGGTAAAGCCACATATTGATGGATTCGTTGAGTATACATTTTCACTTCTAAAAAACAAAATCTAACAGAATTGCCTACTGAAAGGGCATATCCTACAGGAAAGGTGAGAATTTCTTTTTCCTTGATATAAACTTACATCTTATGCTCAACCTTATCAACTCTCGTTTCATATTTTAGTTTAACTTTTTTATTTTGTCGTTATCGTTATAGGTTCCTATTAATGTAAAGAAAATTCGAGATCTAAACAATCTCAACCAATATCTAATTGGATATGAAAATTTCTACACCAGCATTTTGAATTGGCCAACTATTAATAGTGAAAACATAGTCAAAATGGTTTACGATAACGAATAGCTATCTCTCCAGGAACCAAAATATGACAAAAAATACCTTATATAATAATGTAATTAGTAGGTGATAAATTAAAATATAATGTTTTTCCCTAACATTCTCATTTTTACTTCATGATATTACAAAAATTGAGAGCAAAGCTCTGAAAATACGCGTGAACGATTAGTTTATTGCAAAAAGCAGTCAACTACAAAAGTTTTAATATTTTTTTTTTGCACTGAAGATAAGTCGTAAGAAAATATTTTTTTGTCGGTAAAGTATCCAAATGAGGTCTACTTTAAGCCTAAAAAAATATCAACACCTAAATAAAAAGCAGTAAGTTGTTAAACAGTTTTTTTCGTTTTTCTCAAAACAACAAATTTGTCTGTTGACTGGTTTTTGAAATAAACGGTTCAATTTAAGATTACGTATTTATTTCTTTATTTATAGAAAAAAAAAAGCCACCTCTGCCATGATTTGATTTTTGCGTAAAATATCTGAAGTGCTGCTAAAGAAAATGATTAATAAAAAAATTGATTTTGACTCAGCGACTGCAAACTATATTTCGCTCACATAAATCCCCTTATGATTAAAGAGTTCCAAGTTAAAATTTTCAAAAGAATCTAAACTACTTTTATTGCCGGCGTAAGACCCTACTTTTTTTACCCCTCATAATAGAAAGTTACAATAACGCTTGCATGGGAAGCCTTAATACAGCTACTTGCTCCTACGAGTAATAAATGCTTCCGCCTCTTTGAGCCCATTTCTTTCAGCTCATATATCACCAGAGGTAAAATTGAAAAAAGTGTTTCCATTCAACACCATGTTCTTTATTGATTTCTTTTCATTGGGAGCTTAAAGAATAAACTTTTTAAAGTGACATTCCTTCAGAAATGCCATGAAATACGATTCAATAACTGGTTCTTGTCTTCGAGGTATTAATATAGTTTTGAAAAGAGCCTCGCAAAAACGTTATTACAGAAATCATTAAATATTGATTTAGGAGCTCTTGTAAGTGTCTTTGCCCTTTCTAATGAAAATGGTTTTTATTAATATTTTAAAGTAAGCAAAAGATATATAGAATTTTACAATTTCTAAGAAGATCAATCAATAGCTGTTGTCTCTATTCACTCTCTTATAGAAAGATAGATTGATAGATAGATAGGTATAGTGTGTGTGCTTTCTGCATATCCTAGAATCTAAAACATACAGCGAGCAGACAGCGAGCATACTGGTAGTATGCATCTAGGACCTAGATATGTACTACCAGTGGTGAAAATGAACAAAATAAGAGGCAGAGTTTAGAGATTGAGGGCTTGAAGCGAAAAAAACGAGCATTAGTGAAAATATATGAAATCTAACATTTTGTATGGTTCAAACTTTTTCCGCATTGCATTTAAGAAAATAATTTACATTCAAAACTAATCCTAACACAAAGTAAATTGAAACATTAGCTTCTAAAACTTTAGGAGACATTAAAGTTAAAAATTTCAGGGAACTGTGAAGAAGATAAGATTGAAACTTTTGGGCGAATGACTCGTAGAAGTTAAAAAAACAAAACAAAGTATATAACCCTTTCCATTGCTATTGGAAATTACATACTAATGTTGAGCTATAATTGGTAAAAACACCCTAAAAAATG
>JAXGGA010021474.1:0-16512 GCA_038373865.1 Uloborus plumipes | reverse complement strand
CGTAAGCCTAATTGGATAAACATAAAATAAATAAAATGCCTCAACAGCCGCTCATATAAAAAAGAGTGGAGCTGTTTTCTTTCGTACGGTTTCCATGAAGACGACGCAAAATTTCTAAACTTGATACGCTTATTTTAAAGTAACCGAGTATAAAACATTCCAATATTCAGGGGTGCCCACCCCCCCCCCAGGCTCAATGGCGCAAATTCCCCCCCCTCCAAATTTTTCACAACCCTATTGTGCTTTTTATTTTTATCCCTTTTTTATTTTATGAATTTTTTAAAACATAATTCATTTATTTTTTAACTATTTATTTATTAAAAAAAATTTTTTTTTTGATATTTTTATTTATTTTTTTAAATGAAATTTTTTTTTAAATATATATTACCAATTTTTTAAAAGTACTGAGTATGCGCAGAATAGAATCGCTTTTTTTCTCTTCCAGATATTCCAAGCACACACACACACTAAATAAATAAACAAATAAATAAAAAATAATAATAAAGAAATAATTGAAGCTAAAAAAATTAATTTATGAATAATTTTCATTTAAAAAAATCAGTGAATAATTTAAATGAGAAAAAATCAATCAATAATTTAAATAAATAAATAAGTTTTAAAAATTCCCCCCCAAAAATTTTGATGGCGCAACTTGCGCCATAATCCTCCCCTGTGGGCACCCCCCCTGCCAATATTTCACACACACACACACACACACACACACACACACACACACAGTTTAGAATAAGAATCGAAAGTTGCTGCAATAAATTTAGATGCATGGAAAGCATACCACATTTCTTCATTGAGTAAAAGAACAAAATAACTTTTTTGAGAATTACAACTTTTTTTTTTCCCTTCATGTCAAATGTGAAACCATCTTTAAAAAAAGGGGATACAAAGGAAAAGCGCGATGTACCCAAATGTGCGATGATGAAACAAATGAGTGATGTAACGAGGGGTAACTATTATAATTTTAAGATATAACGTAAAGAGCAGCTAAGTCAAACTTACGTTATTGTGTGATTCAATATTTGATCATTTCTGTTGGTTTTATTATAAACATGAATTTAACTATTCCAAATAATGCTTTATTTTAACTTTTTACAATAATCCAATTAGAAATGTAAGTTTTTCTAATACTTTTAGTTCAGAGTAAGAATGGCCATGCTTCAGTCATTTATTGTCTCTTAAAATCTGACAAAACACAATTTGATGATTAAAACGCCTGTAAATGCGTTTCTTGTAGTACATCGACATAGGCAGAAAAAACAGTTTTACAGAAATTGCCAATATTTTTTCCCCCTTATAAGAAATAAAAGTTTTACAGTTATAAACTATAATAGCTGCTGCCAGTATTATGCTGTTGTTTTTACAGTATAATACAGTCAATTTTACAGTAATAAACTGTAATATAGCTAGTTTTGCAGCTTATTACTGCGCTTTTTGTTTTAAACTAAAATCTCTGCTTTCAGTATTATACTGTAAAAATAATTATTTTTCGCAGTGTATCGATAGCATAGATTTAAGTTACCCATTTTTTATTTTAGATAAATCGTTTTATTTATGAATTATTCTGAATTTGGGACCATTTTGTTAGTTGTTCATCTTTACTTAACTAAACTGGGTGATTATGATTTTAACAGAGCTGAAATTCTTTGAGTTTATAATTTTGTCTCGCAAGTTTAAATGTTAGCAATTTTTTTAAATAAACACAATTGGCTATCATTAATGGTAACAGTAAATCATATTTTGTCTTTAAATGAACTTATTCAAACAAATCTTCGTTGTAATGAAGGATTTTTGACCATTGAGTTTGCACATATGTCCAGGTTTCACGTTATGATAAAGCATCAACTTTGATTATATTGAAATCATACTAATTTTGTTATTGAATTGAAGAATTTTACTGAATTTAGAGCTATTTTTTAATTATCCATCTTTATTTCAATGAAGAAAAGTTAATTTCAGTTAAGTTATGAAAATGTTGTTAAGTTGTATGTTAAATTATCTTAAATTTTTGAGTCTATAGTTTGTCTACCAGTGTATTTAAATCACCAACCAAAAGAAAAAATTAAACGACTGGTAATGTTTTTCAAACTTTCATACGTCAGTTTTCTTTTACTATCTATAAAAGAGATGTTACATTTTTGAACAAATACTTTTACTTATACGCTTAAATATTTAGTACGCTTTTAGAATCTTTGAGATTGCGCGAATTCGCTGCATTGTACCTGAAGAGTGGGAGACAGCAAGTTTTACTGCAGAAATTTTATTATGCTCTTTAAAGTACAATAAAGTAACTTTTTTCTGATTTGTTTATTTGTTCTTTTGAACAGTACAGCTGCCAAAGAAATGTTAAAGCATGATTTCTCAGGTAAAGTAAAATTGATGAACAATAATAACTAAACGACTCGCTTTGGAAGTTCTTTCCCTTCCTATTCAATAAAAACAAAGATACACGGTTACTCAATTACATAAATAAAATATGTCGCAGCAAAGAAGTGACAAATGGTGGAAAATAACTTGCTGTGACTCGGCTAAGAGTTGAAGGCATTGGTATTTATGATAGCAGCGTAGGCGTAACAACTGCTCCTACAAAGAATTTCGGCATGCGTTTTTGATGTGTCTGTTTGTGTGATTTCTAGAGCTATTTCAAGCTATTTTCTTAAGTCATCTACACTATTAAAAAAGTCTGTGATAGTCAGGGCTTTAAAACTTGAAAACATGTCTAGTGTAAAAACTATCCATGGTTAAATGATTATTAAAAAAAGAAGAAGGAAAAAAAAAAGAGTCGGACTCTGTTACGGCTTTGGGGAAGGATCTTGCCAAATTTTTAAAGGGCCCATGCAGTAGCGTAGATAGACTAAGATGCGCTCCCCCGAAAAATTTGAAAGTGCGCCATCCACACCCCTATTAAAATATAAAAAAAAATTTCTACGTGTGACTTATAGTGCTATATTTCTGGATCCTGCGCCTCAAAACCGATAGTCCTCAGGTTGGGAATCACTGCATTAGACAACATTTTTCTCGCTCTCTTGTAAACTATTTAACCCGTTTATGCCCAGTAGCCTAAAAACGGGACACTTGTTAGTTACTGCATACAAAAACCTGTAATGGGTATATCATTTTACTAAAGCTGATTTTCACAAGTTGAATAGTCCTTCTTCTTGATAAAACCAGTTACCAGTCACTATTTGGACATTAAAGTTTATTTATTGACAGCTATTTTCAGACAAATCAGTCAAGCAACGATCCAGCATGGGTAGCCACAGAAAGTAAGTTTTTTTGCGAACTTAGTTTTCATAAAATTAAACTATTTTAAAATGATTTGCTTAAAATTGATCACAGATGCCTTCCGTAATGTTACTTTGTAAAAGTAAAGTCAAGTAAGGTCGTATTTTGCGCACATATCTGCCTAGTGTCCCATAAACAGGACGTAAAATGACTTAATAAATATGGCAACGGCGAACTATTTTAAGCCTAAAATGTACGTAAACCACTCCAAGTAAGAGTTTTAAGCAGATAAAAATTGAAAAAAATTGTTAAAAAAAACTTGTGCATAAATGGGTTAAAATCTGACTTACGTTAATCTGGCTCTCAGGATACAGATATTCTTAGTTAGTTAAAAATATCATCAGAAAGAGTTCAATAGCATCCATAAGTGATTCAATTTCATAATGCGCTGTCTCTCATCCAGCATAATTTTGGCATAATTAAATCTGGTTGAAAATCTCATGGCAAATTGTTCAGCATTATCTTTTGAACAGGTTTGTCCAGATGAAAAGTCGTTTAATATTCAGATATAAAGCACAGATAGAGTGATCGATCGAACATCATCCCGATAATATCTTGTTTTGTAAATGCCGTATTATATTGGCATGTGACGCACGTCTGCAAAATGAGGTGAGATTGGAAAAATAATAATTAACGATGAATCTATTCACTTTTCTATGATTGTGTGAAATTTATGGGATACGTGTAAATGTGTAGTGATATACTTTTTTAGAGACTAAAAAAATATATATGCTGGATTGGATGTGAGGCAAGTAAAGAGCATGCAGCAGTTGAGATATGATATGTGCTTTTTTAAAATGTTGATTACATTTTTATCTTAGCAAAAGTTTTTTTTATTACTTATAGAGCATTTGTTGGTAAATAGGATTTTATCTAAGCTCCAAAACAGAGCAAACTGATTTTTTTATGCCAATATAATTTAAAAAATAAGTAGTACCTAATAAGTACTTTTTTTTTTATTTGTCCAAGGAAAAAATGGGAAGATTTTAGTCTTAATTGAAATAAACTATTCTTATGATTTATTAGAAGTTTTTTTTTGTTTCATATTACTTGTAAGAAATTTGATACCTGGTCGATATGTTTTTGATTTTAAACTGCAACTTGTTTCAATGTTTTCATATACCATCAAGGGCGGATCCAATTTCTAACTTTAGAGAGGTTTATTCTTAAAGTCTGAGATCAAAACCACAATAGAGGGGGGAGGCTATATGTGTAATATTCAGATCTAAGCGAGGGATCTATACCACGGTAGTTTCTTGAAGCGGAAATTACGGAAACGCATTTTCATGCTATTTTTGGCAGCATTTAGGTCAGAGGGTTATGTATGACCCATGAAAACACCACGGATCCTGCGCTTGATACAATTTTGTTTCTAGGCTTTGAATGAACCGTAAACCTCCATAACACTATTCTCTGACGTAGAAAGAACAATTTCCCTGGAAAACTATCTGCCATGCGAAGTTTGGTACTTGTGCTTTGTAATTGTCGCGTATGTCAAGGGCGGATCCAGAAACTTTTCAAGGGGGGGAGGGGCGATTGATTTTTTTTACATATATATATATATATATATATATATATATATATATATATATATATATATATATATATATATATATATACCCCTCAAAAAATGGCACATATACCCCCCCCCCCTCACCAAAAAAGAAGCATAAAAACACAAACATACGTATGTGTGCGTGTTGATGGGTCTTTTTCCTTTTGCTGATCCCTCCCACCTGTTTTTTTTTCTTCCAATGCTATTGCTTTCTGTATTTTTTTAAAACATTTTTAGAAGAATGACCTTTGTAGGGGATGCATTTAACTCTTAAATGAAGGAGGGTAGAATGTCCCTAATTTTAGGGAGTCGGGGGGGGGGGGTTCTGCCCTGGGAAATTTTTTAAAAAATAGATACAAAATTCTGCATTACGAGGCTTTATAAGGGTATTGAGACTGTAGAAATATGAGAATAAATTAATCAAACAAAACCTTTTAAATGTTATGCCTTTTGCAAATTAAGATCAATTAAAATATTTTAAAAAATATGGACCGACAAATCCTTGACATTAATCTGCAGAGATAAAGAACGAGGGAAGAGAAAAAAATAAACACATCATCACTTGCTTACATCGGTTTTCAGCATAGTTACTGTAGTTTATATTAGTAGTATTACAATTCGTCGCTTTGGAAGAATAACGCTGCAACTCAAAAAAATCGAAAAATGACATTTTATATCATTTTGTTCAGAAAAAATCGCTCTTTATGATGAACAAGGTTACAACTCAAAAGTGTCAAAAATATCCGCTAGGGAGCAATTTTTGGAGAACACTGATGTAACTCAAACTACCTTCACTCTTTTTAAAATAACGTCATTAGTTAAAATGCCATTGAAGTCAATCATGCTACATTAGAAAAGAGATTAAAATGCGGTTTTTTTAATGCTAGTTTCATTAAAATAGTCGCAATAGTTTTGAGCACAAGCGCGATAGAAGTTTCTGAAAAGTTAAAAATTGCTCTCCTGAAAAAGGGGTTTTTTGAGTTGCTGCGTTATTCTTCCAAAGCGACGAATTGTATTAACATTCAGGGGTGCCCGGAATTGAAGTCATTGCGACATCCTTTTTTGGCAAATTTTGGCTGATGAGTAAACAAATTTCTACACAGGGGTAAAGTATTTCATTAGAAAATCTTGTCCCAGTATGCAGGTGACTGGGAATTTCAATCAGCAAATTCCGAAATTTTCCTCTTTGAATAGTTCAAGATTGGGAAGCCCCTGCATGCATTACACTAAACGGAACTTACTTTTAGTCTTTTCTGTGTTTGAAGGCGATTCAATGGATATTAACGGTGATTCAGTGGATAAAAGTGGCTCAGGTTCAAATGATATAATTGATTTGCTACATTTTCCTTGTTTTAACCCCTTCCAGGCTCATTTTATTTCGGGATTACGGATCAAAAAATGTCAATTTTTTAATGCTTATTTTCATACATACATATCTTTTTAAACATAATAGCATCATTCGCATGAAACATTTCCTACAAATAAATGTAAAACTATCTATTTAAATAAATGAGTAATTTCGGGATTACGGATCAAAAACTGTCAATTTTTTATGCTTATTTTCATACATACATATCTTTTTAAACATAATAGCATCATTCGCATGCAACATTTCCTAAAAATAAATGTAAATATATCTATTTAAATAAATGAGTATTTACCTGCAAAGTTGGCTTTCTGTATGGCAGAAATCATTATACTTTGGATTCGGCGCCTACTCTTATCTTAAATCTACAGATCAAAACACTGTATAGTTATGTTATCTAGTAGCAACAATAGTAAATAAAAGCATCGGAAACCATAACATGTGAAATAATTCTTGAAAGACTGGTTGTACAGTGTTAATTTTCACCGTGCCCGAGCTACACTCGGGATGAGCCAGAATGGAACATTTCGCTTGCCCGAGTCCAGCTCGGGATAAGCCGGGAAGGGGTTAAGCCACCTCTCCATAAAATCGCATAAACAAGAAAGTGTAATAACCGAACTAGGAACGTTGCTCAGTTCTACTGACTCCAAAAGGAGACTAAGACCACTTGAAAGCATGCTTATTTTCGTTACGTCATATAGACGGCGTCCCTCCATATGATGACGGGCGTCAAGAAATCGGCGATTCGGAATGTATGCATTCGAAGGCGAAGGATAACCCCTTCTCCTTTTATCATTTGCATTTCTGCTGTAGAGACTTTTAATTTATCAGCGCTGTCTTGAAAATGATGCCAAATTTCAGTTCCACAGGAACAGAAAAGAAATATACTAAATCCCTCATTCCTAGAAAGGTAGAAAATTACTTTTTTTTAAAAAACATTTTTGGTAAGTGCCTGTTTCCTTCTTTCTTTTTTTCTTTTCCCTTTTTTCTCTTTTCTTTTCTTTTTTTTGGCTCAAGGGGGGGGGGGCGATCGCCCCCATCGCCCCCCCCTTGTATCTGCGCTTGGCGTATGTCCTAGAGTTTAGAGGAGTTTACGAGAATGAGCATACAAAAGTGAGGCCCCACCCAGGTCATTCCTGCTTCGTTTTTCTTTAAAAGCTTTTTTAAAAATAAATAAAGCACGATGTGAATCACAATTTATGTTATAAAACGCTATGCAGACCCGAGCAATAGCTGATCACCTCGTACCAGATTATTAAATTACATTTAGGAAATACGAAATAAAATGTATTGAGTTTCTATAATTGCTACCAGCTTTTCCATTGAGAAAAAAATATACGCAAACGGTTAAAATACAAGTTAAAACTAAAATTAAAAATTTAAAAAAACCCCGACTAATAAAACTAAAATTAAAAATTTTAAAAACCATAACCAACTACCATACATTTAGAATCATAAGAATAAGAATTACCGATGATAAAAATCTTATTTACTTATTAATTTAAAAATGTGAAACTATTTTATATCGGACATGGTAAACATGAGAAAGAAAGGTAATCCTCACTAATAAAATTTGCTTGTCAACAAAATCAGAATCAAGAGGGAAAATTGAACAATATGAAAAATATGCAATTGTTTAAAAGTAAAATGTTTAAGCATAGATAAGGTTTAAAGCAGTGAGTAACCGCTCCTGAGCCAGGGCTAAGGCAGGAACATGCAATACACCACCAGCTGGTTTATTCCATCCATGGACTGCAGTTTCGTGCTTATTATGCATTCATCATCATGGAATAGGAATTAAAAGAGCTGGAGGCAGAAATTCTCTTATAGAGCAAAGAGAGACAACAAAAACCGGTAACTAATGTGAAATTAAAACATCTTAGCTCTGGCTTAGGGGCGGTTATTCTTACAGCTTTATACCAATTTTCTATTCTGCCGAAGTCTATCGTTCATGTGGTTCGGAGGGCAAATCTAAAATGTTCTACTTCGTAACTTGATGGTTACTTTGTAAAATAATTTGCTATACTTGTCTAGCATTACATCCCCTCCCCCCTCTTGCTTTCTCCTCATACTGCCGACGTCAAATCTTAATGTGTTTGTTTAAGGTTTTCGGGGACAGAAATCCAAATTATTAATGTGAGTTCGCGATTGATGCCCGCTTTTTCATTTCTACTTTTCAATACATTTTTTAATCTAGTAGTTTTGCTCTTTATATTTTAATAAAAATTTAGATCGTGGAAAATGGGGGGAAATAAGCAATTAGATGTTTTTGAATACTACATTTGAGTGTGAACGCTTTGCTATATTTTTGAATCCGGTGAACATGGAGTAATTGTTATCCTGTCCCCGTGAATTTACGTCAGCGATTCTCGACTGTGCTAGACATCTCTTTTTCTAGTGACGTACTACATTTTATCTTAAAATCTACATTTCATTCTTTTGGCCCTTAAGCCAAGGTTAAGCGAAAACTGTCTGTAATGCACAACCAGTTTGATTATATCTTCCAGAGACTGCAGTTTCGTTTTATTAGAACTCATCAACCAGGAATAAGTAGAAACCGAGTTGGAATCAGAAAACAGTTCTTTACTATTTTCTTATTTTCAGCCCTCCAAAATGAATTTTCCTCCTTTTTACCGTCATGGAATCTTTTCACATTTCGGTGGCAGAGGGAGGTGGATACTCAATACCCAGTAATAACTCTGATAACATCCATTAATTCGAGCTAAAAAATCAGCATGATTTTTCAGTGACAGTTGAAAAAAAAAAAAAACTGCTATCCGCTGATAACGGCTTTTTCAACATGCAACACATACGATTTTTATGACCCAATCGTGAGCCATACACTAGTCATCCCCGATATAACCTCACGCGCTATAGCTATCTGGTGGATGCCATCCCTCCGCGACACGTTATCAATCTACCTCCGTAAACATGCAGGGTGGCAGATCGGACGCGACGCGCGACCTTTTGGGATGTGGGAAAGGCTGCCGCGCCGACAAGAAAAAGAAAAAAGGATTTCGTGTCTCGCCGTGAATCATTTCGGATATGGCCCTCCTTTCATCTGGTCCGATAAAGCGACGACGTGAGGCGAAGGGAAAATTATTTTTAATGCCAAAACAAAGCGAAATGGTTGATGCAGTTGGTGATGAGAATATTAATGTGGGATGGTTCCCCTTGGAAAAGCGATTGTGCGAGCAAGTACTCTCTTTAGAAAGATGAAGAGGCTATTTTTTATATAATTTAAGGTATCCTTAATTTTTTTAATCGGAGCTGTCAACGACTAGAGGTTGGTTTCACTTGGATTGTTTATGTCCTGATATCAATCTGTCAACTTTGTACATCAATATGGGAAGACCTTGGGCGAGATAATTTTTGCTTGGAGACAAACTGCAAAATTATTATATTGATATAAGGACATAAGTCCAACAAACATTTGTTAGTGGCAAAGCAAACCGGCTCTCCAAACATCTGTTTTAACAATTAGCATTTTTTAATCCCTCATTCTCGGAGTTTTAGAACCAAACTATTAATGTGAATTACTTGTATTATCTGATGTATCTCCATATTATAAGTAGTGAAGGAACGAAAAAATGTTTTGAAAACAATAGAGAAAAGTTTGGTCAGCATCAAGTGCACCTGCACTGCAAAAAATAAACTTGTTTTTACAGTAAAATACTGGCAACAGAGGTTCCAGTATTATACTGTAGAAACAAGTTTGTTTTTCGCTGTGTACGTTTTCGTTGTACTAACAATGCTTTTTGTGGCATAGGCTGTGCCTTTTTTCTTGTACGTTCTTACCAACTCGTAAAACAGCATCTTTTATAATAAAACAGATATTTTGTACAAAGCCAAGGGATTCTGAGAAAACGATGTGAAATTAATTTCTTCAAATTCTTAAAAGCCATATTTATTTGGCGTAGACTCAACGGGGTGAAAAAGGATCAATCGATTTGGATGACAAGCCAAAAATGGGACCCCAGCCGATACCGCGGATGATGCTTCCAGAGTGATGTTATTCATTCTCTTTTCATTTCTCCAGCTATTAATTACTGTGGTTGTTCAAATGACGAGAAGGAGATGATTAATGAACAAATAATGATAAAATATATTTATTAAAAAAGAAAAAAAATAAAAACGTTGTTGCATCCTTTGAACTCTAAATTACGTGAATAGCTCAAATTTCATTAAAACAGGGCACTACTTTGTAGTTTTGTACTATTTTGCCGTGATATCAGTGGCGTACACAGCGCCCCCGCAGTCCCCGAGGCACGGGGGGGGGGGGAGCGCAAGAGGTTTGAGGGCGCACGATCCAGAAAAAAAAAACACTATGAGTTACACGAGAATTTTTTTAATACTTTAAAGGGGGGGGGGGGCGCATTACCAAACCTTGCGGGGGAGCGCACCTAGGTCTATGTACGCAACACTGTGAGGTGGTAAAGGGCATTATATGCAGAAACGAATTTTCGAGATGTTCGAAAAAATATTACAATTTGACATTGTTTTCTCACTTTATTTTCAGCGGAAACTAAATGAGTTCCAAAATCACTTTTACAGCTTTAGAACCCCTTTACAAAAGTTGCGTCTATCGACATGGACCTAACATAAACAATTGCGATCACAAGTACAAAATTCTTAACATTCATTTTTAATACAATCTTTTCCAGTGGCGGATTGACTGGTTTGGGGGCTCATCGCATTACTTGAAAGTACATTTTGCTTGGTTATTGACTGTTTAATTCGTTATAGTTGTTTTAAAAGCCTTGGTGCTAAATTAATAAAAAAGTATTTTTCTATGAACAAATAGAAACCGACAACTGATAAAAAGTTTTAATCATTAAGATTTTTTCCTTGTCGGCCAACAATGAAATCGGTTACCAGTCGGGTGAATAAAGGCTCAGTTGTTCTGTATAACATGGGAGTTCCATACAAATTCTATCACACGGAGAAAAATTCGCTCTTTCTTTTGGTACTAATTTTTTCAATGTTCAAATGTGTTTTCACTGCAAAAATCACTAAAAACTTTTTTGAGGTTTAAATTTAAGTCTTCGTTAATTAATGTCACACAAAACCTAGTTGAAAACACTCTTGATCAACTTTCTCTTTGAACAAATGTTTTTTAAATCAAAATCGATCCATCCGTTTAAGCGCTACAGTGCAAATGACAGATACACACGTACACAGACCACGCGTTAAAACTGATAGATTCCTTCCTTAATTTGTTGAGGGTTAAAAATAAACATAATTTAAATTTCAAATCTCAATGCGTCATCAATTTTGAATCTAAATCATTTTCCCTTTACAGCGATGGAGTCGAAGACGAAAGTGGAGTGAGACGCCGCCTTCCCGGGGCCATCATCATCGGAGTGAAGAAGGGGGGCACGCGGGCCCTGCTCGAAATCCTGAGGCTGCACCCCGACGTTGTGGCCCCCGGGCCCGAAATCCACTTCTTCGACAGGCACTACAAGAAGGGACTGCAGTGGTACAGGTGAGTGCAAGCTTAGTTGCTGAGAGTTTTGAGTGAAAGTTCTGCTAGTCCTTAGTGAAGTCCCTATACCAAGGGGACAGCTGTGTGTGTGAAATCTTCGTGATAGTAGTAGTTCGAGTTGAAGGAAGTGCCTATACACTGCAAAAAACGAACTGTTATTTTTACAGTATAATACTGGCAGCTGAGGTTCCAATTTAGAACTGTAAAATACACAGTAATAAACTGTAAAACTAGCAAGTTTACAGTTTCTTACAGTAAAGTTAGCAGTTTTGCAGTTTATTTCCGTAAAATTTAGCTGTATTATACTGTAAAACCAACAGTATAATACTGGGCAATACAGTTTAGAACTGTAAAATGCACAGCAATAAACTAAAATTAGCAATTTTACTGTTTATTACTGTAAAGTTAGCAATTTTACATCTTATTACTGTAAAATTAGCAATTTTTACATTTTATTACTATAAAATTAGCTGCATTGTACTGTGAAAACAACATTCATTTTTTACAGTGTACAGCCTTCTCAAGAGTTTGGGACCCAATGAAAACTTCGAGATAAAGAAATTTCGATTTATAAGGTTTCGAGTTATCCGAGACTCGACTATATTTTCACTTCACATTTCAGTGAAATTAATTAAAAATGTGATAAGCACTTAGTTATTGCTTATTGTCTTTTAATAATCAAATTAGGAGTTGAACCGCATTTATTGCTTGCGGACGTTCACTGGTGTGTTGAGTTAGTTTTAGCTACCAGTTTGTTGGTAATCTCAGCTTCCATGAGAGAACATCGACCGTGAGCTAGGTTATTGACAATTCCAGACTGATGAGTCCATAACAAGGGTGAAACTGGAATCCCTGGATGTTATAACCGGGCTGTCAGTATATTGTATGCAATGCAAAATGTATTTGTCAGATTGTGTGTGTATCATAATAAAATCATAAACAATTCTTTGAAAACATGAGTAAGAGTTGTTGTAAGGCGTTAAATACTACTGTTTTGCAAAATTTGCATTATCGATAAAAACAAAACGTAAATATTTTTTTTCAATTTGCGATGCATGTTTTTCATTTTAGGAATTTTATTTCCCATCCATCTCATTAACATGGAATACATTGAGCAATTTAGTCGTAGTTCGGAAATCAGTGTTCCTATACGGAGAAGCCTCAATTCCGGGGAAAAATGTGAACAGTCCACAAACTTTTGACAGTTTGCTTTAAAAATAATAATACTAATACTGGTAAGATAGTGTACGTTATTTTTCATGCTAATAATATAAGTTTAGGAGCAGGAATCCATAATTTTTTCTTTGAATGTTTGATACACTTTTTTTTTCTAGTGGCACTCACATTTTTTATTTGCTCTATTACGCTCTTTTTGGAAATTGAATATGATTTTGTAATATTTAAAAAATATTTTTAGTTTTCTTTCTCAAAAGCTATTTACTTATCGGCAATAAGTGCAGTAATCACTTGTCTTTGTCTTAAAATGATGTTGCAGATGAATGTTAACTATTGGCTTATTTAGTTGTTTTTGAGATCCAAAAAGTTATTTCTAAAAAAAGGGGGGGGGGGGCGAAAAGGAAAAGGAAAAAAAGTGCGAATTAGTTTTGCAAGATTTATATGTCTATGAACCATAAAAGGTTTAGAAACACTGCTCCAGAAACGAACTTACCGATGGTAAGCATTGACAATTTCTGTAAAACGTTCTTTCCCGTCGTGGTTGGCAGCGCGGCATGAATCGCACTACAAAAATATTTAATTTTTCACTAAAGCTATTTCTACCCAATTTTAATACACATTAAATTGATTAATCGCAATGAATTCCGAAAGTTATACATTTGCATACATTTTGAATAGTAATTCATAACAATATTATATTTTTAGCGTTCTTGAAAGGTTTTATCGCAGTTATTTATTGAAAGCAGAAGGTTAGCATATGATACGTATTGCTCTCGAAACGACAGGGTTGCATTGTGTTTCTCATAAATCAGATTCGTTTTAATATAAATATCAGAAATTCGTTCAAAAAAAAAGAAAGCTTTCTTATGTTCCAACTTGAGGGCACGTAGGGTAGACCGAACAGTGAATGAACACTCATATTTTGTATGAAAAAAAAAATTTTTTTTACATTTTTCTTGGGTGAACGGACAGTAGTAACTTCCTTCTACACATTTCCAAAAAGAAAATGGCTAGAAAATGTTGCGTTTGTCTTTTGCTTGGGATGTTCATTCACTGGGTTTGGGCACTTTTTTCTCCTTTCAACCCCCAAACATCCTGATCCAGAACAGTAAAAATTGACGCAATATTTAAAAAAATGATTACATTTTTTACATTTTGTCACATGACTGTAAAAACAAAACACCTTAAGTGTTTTTGCAGTCATGTGACAAATACCACAATTTTTAATCATGCTATGAATTTTCAAAAACGAAATTTTGCTTAAGTGTTCATTCACTGGTCGGTATACCCTATATATTCTGTTTCTAACGTTTAGCTGCAATTTTAGGAGCTCAATGTTATGTTCACTCTCTTTTGGAAAGTAAATTCTATCACCTTTCTCGTTTTAAGAACGAAGTACAGTAAACTATCCTTAACCTATTAATGCCTGACATTTTTCTCCCCAAAGATATTTTGTATACTGGTTACAAACAGTGTTTAACGGACCAGGAAAAATAATTCAAAAAATATCATGTAAAAAATAATTTTTTTATTAAGTAAAGAAAAATCTTCCCTTAAAAGTTACGATAGACACCAGATGGTACATTACTTTTTTTACTAAATTTTTTTTCTGCCTACGATATAATATGTAAAAAGACATTTTATATGAAGAAATAAAATCAGCAATTAACATAAACTGGAAAGCTGGGAATAACGTTAATATTTTTTCTAACTGTACGATAAATATGTGAAAAGATATCATGTAAAAAATTTTTTATAGTAAGAACATCTTTAAAAGTTACATGACACAATTGTACATTATTATTTGCTAAATTTCTTTATACGAATTGAAACATATTGATATGAGCACTATTAATGACGGACAACTTTACAATGGTTATGTGCCGCAATCTGTTAATAACGAATTGAAACAATACCAAGGTACTAATTGAATGAACACTATTATTTGGTTGAAATGTTCATTTTGAGGAAATTCAGATCCTTTTTTGGACCGTCCCTAAAAAGGGACGCTAGCATTGATGGGTTAAGCCGGACTCTCGTTAGCTCAGACAGCCATTTAGATGTTTATGATTCATAAATTAAAGACGAGTAGTGCAATAATGTATTTTTGTAGGCCATTTTTTTTCTTTTGAACTGTATTTTTGTAATTTTCTCTTTTACAGGTTTATATTTCATTCTCTTCAAATCAAAATATAATTTTTCTGAGCACAGCAGCTTGGTTATGTACCTTGGTTCAATTGATAGGACATTCCGTTAAATTGGACATTTTGTTTGAAAGTATAACTAATTGACTAATTAAAGTTGTACTTTCGTTCATTTGGACGACTTTGATCCGGTGCGTCGTAATTTTTAAAATTTCTTCTTTTTTTGCTCCCTATTATAATACTTTTATGCATAGTTTTTTTCATAAATTAAATACATCTCTTAAGATCTTAACTTCGTTATTTCTGTTCTTCGATATTTTTCAGGAGAGCTCGAAAACGTTTCTCTGATTCATACAGAGGATGGAAATCGCACACTTTCAATGCTGATAAATAAATTGTGAATGAATTTCTTGTATAGAATAACGTTCTCATGGGCAGATATTGACAAGATTCAACATTTTATGCAGTAACAAAGTGAAGATTGCCATTTTTTGGCTCACATTAGTTTGTCTCTGAAGTACAGATTTGATGAAGAAAAAAAAAAGGAAAAAAAAGAAAGCTAAAAATTTATATCAATTTCCAAATCTAAATGTAATGTTTTTCAAAGCATTCTCTGAGATTTTTTGCCGAAATTATTTTTCTTGATTGATTTCTTATCAGATTATTTCATAGTTTATTTTCAAAGCACGGTAATTTGCTAAAATCGATAAGATGCCAAATCATACCCAGAAAAAAAAATCACCATAAAAACATCCCTCATCCTGTTTACATTTATAGCTGAGCAAGATTACGGCCAAAGAATAAACTGGCTGATTACTGATTATAAGTGTTTTATAGTCAACAGTTTCAGTTCACAAAAATGACCTCTTCCGCTGGAGCCGGCCATGCGCTCAGGATCTGTCATCGCCGAAGTTCGCGCTATAACGCTTTCGGGCCCATAAAGAAAAAATATGATGGCGGTATCTTGGTAATTGATAATGTAATCCCCAGAGATATGGCTGAGATATGAGGCGGGAAATTAATCTTGTCTCGCGTGTTGTCACCCGAGTAATATCGGATCCTCATCTGTTTATTATTAGGATGTTAACGCCGCTCGTATCTGGATTTTTTGTTCAGACCATATGGCCTCTCGGTGAATATTCGGCGTCTGCCTGATGCTGTTCTCTGCGAGATTTGTGGGTAAAATAGAGTAGAAATGTGAGCTAATATTTAGAAAAGTGTCAATTTGAGTCCCAAGTGAATTTTCACTAGTATTTCAATAACTAGTTAAAAAAATAATTTTCCCCAGAAAGAAGATAAGTTTTGCTTTCATTTCATCCAATAACATCAGAAAAAAAAAAATTTTTTTTCTTCAGAAAATATTGTTTTTATACATCAAAAATCAGGTCGGTAACGTGTCCCAAGTAGCAAAGCTTAGCATGCAAACAGGTCATGCGCACTTTCTAACTTCCCAAAAAAACGCACTTGCACAAAAGACGATTCTATTTTT
>JAXGGA010021473.1:0-16513 GCA_038373865.1 Uloborus plumipes | reverse complement strand
TACCACTGTTAATACTCTGCCATGGCGCGCGTGCCGCGGGTTGGCCACCCCTGCACTACAGTATCAGTAATGCAGAAAATATTTTTGGCATGATCAATAAAAAAATTTAAATGTTTTAGGAGAAATAATGTTCAACAACATAACTTCATAAAAAACAATTTATTTTATATAATTACATTTTTATACTTTATGTATACCTACACGGTAATGAAATTAAAAAAAAATCACTTAAGTACAGTGATTGCTTGAATGAAATCGATTACATATTGAAACAAATGCTATTTGAAATCAATGATAAAAATGTTATATTAAAATTATGCAATACGTAAATAATTCAAAACGCTGACTTGTCTTGATTGTTGATTGTACAGCTACAGTAAAAAATATTTCAATGAAAAAGAAACTTAGTAAAAATACTCAATAAACTTCAAATAAAGGAATAAATAAATAATGATTCTGTTTAGAATATTCGATTGAAACAATTATTATAAAATACGAAATATTAACAACCAGATTTTTGATAATTATTAAAATTAGCATCATAAAATCACAGCTAAACAAAACATGTCAAGATACACAAAACAGATTGGAAGCAATTGAAAAATTATTCACGAACTTGGAGCATTCTCCATAGAACAATGTTTATGACCAATGAGTAGGGCTGTCAGTAGTTCTAATTTTAGTTCATTTATTTTTTTTATTCCATTAGCGACGACAGGGAATATTTTCTTGATTCAGTAATAGATGAAAAATGCTTAAACTAGAAATTGCACTGTATGTATAGAAAGATCAAAAGAATTGTGCCATACAAATACTTCTGGGTAAAGTAATTTCAATGTTCTTGATGAGCAAAATTATGTCTTCAATAATCCATGATATAATCTCAGTGAGAGCAACCCTACTTATGGGTCATCTTGGCAACATAAGTGGCATTGTGCCTCTTCAGATGATGGTCACTGTCCACTCTCCAGTCAATCAACTAGAAGATAATCAACAAGCGCCAAGGTAAGAGATAACTCTTTCCATGAGGCAGCACCAATAGGGGAAGAATGGAGGTTTTTCAACTTGATTTTAGTAAAAATTTAATTATCACACTACATTTCACTTGGTAGCATTTCTCCTAAAGCCTGAAAAATTACAAAAGAAAATATTACTCATATTATGGTTGGAATAAAATTTTAAACTAACACTTTAGAGAAGAAAATTTTAATTTAAGGTAAAACTAACATTCAGTTTGGCATGGACAACACTAAGTTATATTTTAAAAATGGTATAATCTCTTCTCAGTCATGGTGAATAATGCAAAACTTCCATCCTTTGCCATGTTTACAAGTAATAATCATAACATGAATGCTTGGATTGTATAACATTTTGTAAAAGAAATCCTGTCATGAAGGAAATTTTTTTACATACTATAGTTTGAAAAGTACATAAAAACATTGCATGAACAAATCAACAGATATAGATGCACACTTGTCAACGTCTCTTTCCAAAAATTCAGAAGAAATGAGTAAAAATGGATAAGTTTTTACAAAACTTAGTTTTACCTTACTAAAATCAAACCAGCCTAACTAATAAAATTAATTTAAAAATACAATTTAACTAATTACCATAACATCATTAAAAAAACAATGAGTTTTGCAGTGGCATACACTACTTTATGATGAAGAGCCGCCTTGGGTGTTTGAAACCAAGCATGCTTCATAATGAATTCATTCTAAACTGGGAGGGAAACTTTTGGAAAATTTTCTCTTACGTGTGGAAGATGGTTAAAATGCAAAAAGCATCTGTAAAATGCTCAAGGATTAGCAGAGCTGTCGATGTTGGCAGTTGTTGGACCCAAGTAAGTGCATTATTTTATAAGCCTTTTTTTGAAATGCCACTTTGAATAGTTTTCAAACCTAATAACTAATTTCTTCATAATACAAGAAAATATTCCATAGTTGCACACAAAACTTTTTGAGAAGCAGTATTTTTATATACCAAAATATTCTACATTCATAATTCACAAAGAAGTTTCAAATCATGCTTATACATTGTTAGCTATTATTCTAAAATAAATATTTATTGCTATAAACTATTATACCTTTAAATTCCAGATCACCATTTTTCCATCCATTCCAGCAGTACATAATTTTGAAATACCTAATTTGCTTCCGGAATATATTGTTAAACTGTTGATGGCATTTTGATGTATTGTATCTAATAAGGTATCAACATTATTTTCTACTATGGCACGCTTATCCATATCCCTGAATTTCCTCATGGCACTGGAAAGAGAAAAAAACTGATATGAGAAAGGGAATATTAAAAAATAACACTTAAATCTTTAGCCAACGGCGGTACAACTGTTGTACGGACGAAAAGTGTTCTTTTTTCTCCACATAGCCCCACCTCTTAGCGTTACAGCTTAGGTTTTACCACACAAACCCTCTATGTGGGTCCCATGGACCCAACTAAGGTGTAAAGCTAAGAGGTTGGGGAAGGTGGAGAAAAGAGAACACTTGCCCTTGAATCTATTCTTGCATAATACAACACAGGGTTGTTCAAATTAAGGGTTGAGATCTAATAAGTTTAAAATACAAATACTGAAGCACACAGATAAAAAGTGTGTTTAAAAAGGAAATATAATGACTCTGATTAAATCTGGAAACTAACAAAAGTTTATATTGTTTTGCTTTCCACCTAATAAGGCTGGAACTTTCCCGCTATTGGATTTTTTCTTATCACTACCATTAATCCTTCAAATATGAATTACTTGATAGATGCATTTTGGGCTCTTTACAGTAGATATTTTATTAAAGAACTGTAGCAAAATTATACATGAAATATTTTAAGCAACTTAAAGAATAACTCTCAATTTCAAAAGCACTTATGAAACAAGTATTACATGACTGTTAAGAAAGCATTTTAAATTTCTTGTACTTACCTAAAGCCATCAACTTCTCTTTTCTGTGATTTATCTAATTTAGTAACAAAAGTCAGCTTTCCAGCATCATATTTAAATAACATAGGACAGCAATCATGACCCTAAAAATAAAAACATTTTCAGTTTAAAACATACATAAAATATATCTATTTGAAATTTGTTTATGATAGTGCAAGGATGGACCTTTATACAAAAGGTTTGTTCATTTAAAGTGATAAGTTGTAAAATAGCAAATAAGTAAAAAAAAAAAAAAAAAACTTTGTTTACAAAATTATGATAAAAAATTAGTATGAATTGCATTTTTTTTAGGGCTGATTAAGAGACAAGCAATAAATGTACAATAATTTTGGGGAAAAAACTACTTAACACTAATTAAGTGACATGGTTATTAAAAGTACTGTAGGTTGGCTCATTCGAAGAAAAACATGTTAAAAATATGAAACTAAAAATTAAGAAAGAGAGGGGGAAAAAAAACATGACGTTTTATGAATTCCATAATTGATCTAGGATTGAGAATTTTTGGTCACTTTTATTTATTTTCTTATGGAGGTAAACTTGTTGGATATAAGTTCCTTCTTTCCTGGAATGGTCCAAAATGAAGAAACTTTTATTTAGGAATAAAGGAAAATATTTAACACAAAGCTTATCAAGCACACACACTAAGTACTTTAAAAAAACTTTAATTAGATAAAATATATTTCACCTACAAATAAGATTATGTTTAGATGAAAAATTCAATTCACCTGTATGATAAATTCAACAACATTTCAAAACTAGGTTGTTTTTATAATTAAAATGAAACACTTATGTTTTAAAATCATTTAAGTCACAAATTCTTTCTGAAATCAAATTTAAAAAAGAAAACTAAAATTAACTTAATTTATTCTTGAAAAAAACATCAAGTTTTGGAATCAATGGTTGCAGTAAGATAACTTACTCTATGTCTCTAAAAGTATAAATTTTTAAGTCCAGTCATATTAGCCATTAAAATAGCAAATCACGATGTAGTTCTAAATCTGTAACATGTTATTTGGGTCCCTTAGGGTATTGTAAATCTAAGATTACAGTTTTCTAAAACCTGTGCTTGCTGCGAAGCTAGCGAAAAACCAAAAAATATTTCGGCTTAAGTTTTTCCTTTATTACTAGTAAGTATGCAACTTTCGATTATACATATGAATACCCATTTTTAAGAACACTAAATTTAAAACAAGATCAGCTCAAGTGGCATTCTGTAGGACAAATAGTTAAAGAGATATCGTGCTTGAAAACATGGTCATTTTTTACCAAAAATGGAAAAATTATACTTTGATCATATTTTTAACCAAATATCCACATAAATTCCAATTCTCATTACAGTACATTTAATCAGCTTTCATTTAAGCCCAAACAGAAGTCTGTCAGTTCAATATTTCATTTACAATCGTAAAAAAACAAATAGTCAAAATTTTTTAAGTTTTTGAGAAATGGGCATCGGACTATAAAAAAAATAGACAGAATGGTATGAAAAGGGTAACACTGTATTAAAATATTATTTTGATTTAGGTTCAATAAATAAAAAAATAATAACTTCTATACAGATTTCTTGTTATATCTTGAGAGTTTTAGTAATTTATAAACATATTCTGCATGTATCCACTTGTAATCATTAAAATTACTACTTACAGTATAAAAATGTGCTACTTACAGCAACAACTATACCAGAGTTAGAGGCCCAGGCACAAGTGAGATAGGGCAGGAACTGTGTTTTGACAGTTACTAAACTGAAAGGAAATGTCATAAATCAGATAACATTTTACATTTTCAAAGAAAATATATTTGACACACAAGGCAAAAAGTCGAAGAATTTTTAATTTCTTTTTTCAAATTTAAAGTTTTCAAAAGATGGAAAATGAAATTAAAATAATTCAAAGATGATCGGACACATCAATTTTCATATTGTTTTAAGAAAAGGTTTTGTTTCTGCATGCAATTGCTTCACTGCAAGGTTTTCCCTTTAATTCTAATTACTGAAAATCCCCCTTTTCAGGAATTTTGTTGTTTTGATGAAAATTCAGGAGACATTTAGGGAATTCACTAGAGGCATCGAAATTCGGAAGTCTCCCAAGCGATTAAGGAGAGTTGGCAGTTATGTTACAGATAGCTTTTAATCCATTTTTTAAATTCATATTTTTATATTTAAGTTTAAAATAATTTGATGCAAACATATAAAATAGATTGATGACAAATTAAAAATGTGAGATCTCATGTAAAACGTACACGTTAGGTAATCAAATTCAAATTCCAAGGGGTTAACTAATTAAACTCAATTTTTGAAGACTGTGTTGAGAAGTAAGTTTTGTCGGTTACAGTTTGACTGAGCCAATCTTGGTTTTCACACAAAATTCTGGTGTCAAGAATTCTCCAGCCACCATTATTAGTGTAGACGATTTATCTTTGACTGCCTAGGATCGAGTCCAGGACCCTCCGGTTTCGAGTCTGATGCTTTATCAATCGGGGCACTCAGGCCCCAGTCCAGAACTCCTCGAGCTATTAACTTGGGGTGGGAACTTGGAGAATTTTGCCAGCACGACTCATATTTAATAATTTTCCCTTCCATTACAAGCTAAACGGTACCTGAATTACATATTTTAGGTTTGTGTGACTGCTAGATGTTACTTTTGATTACATCATCTACGACTTCATGAATTATAACCCCTTATTACTTGTAAACTATTCGAGTAAATGAATTTGAATTCAAAAGGAAATATAGCGCATATTCTCTTAACCGCTAAAAAATCAGGTTTCTAGCTTTATCCACAACAAAGTTACAGTGCATCAAAAACGGCCTGAGTTGCTTACTGTAAAGATAGTATGGCTGTGCGCTGGTTTAATGAATCAACTTGGCTTGCTTTTGCTCGACTTGGCGGGCGCACTGCCGTGCTCTCAGATGATTAAAATCAAGGTAAAAAAACTTTTATAAATTATAAAACAAGAATATTTAAGGTAATATTAAGGTAACTTTTAAGTAAGTGTTTTGCTAACAACTTACAAAATCAAGATAAAAGCATTTAAAAATTTTATGCGAAAAAGACACATATTTAAAAAATTTCATGTGCTAAATATAATCAAATTGCCTTTTTTGCATACATAAAAAGCATAAGAACAAATTTGACTTTCACAAAGCAGATTTAAATTTTGGAAAGCTTATTTCATTAGAACTTTATTTAAATTTTGCAAATTGTTACTAATTATAATTTTATTTATATTTAGAATGTATATATTAATGCTTTTAATTGAAAAAAAAAGGTATGATGAAGAACATAACACTTTCAACTAATGCTCCCCCCCCCCCAAAAAAAAACCTCCTCAAAATAAAGGAAATTTAATGAATAAAGATACTCACCTCATATTATTCTCTGCATCACACACTGATATCGTGCTATCGTGACTAACCCAAGCCAGCTTGGATCCATCAGCTGAGAAACTAACACAATGCACCCATCCATCTAAGAAAACATTTTCTTTTTAAATTTTGTAAACTTCAAAAATTTGGTGGAATCTTATATCTACATTTTTATTTCATATACATTATACATACTATATACATCTCATATACATACTATTAGCTTTTAAAAACTAAAATAATCTTTGTTCGATAATTTCTTGAAAATATTTTATCGAGCACATTATCAGTGCTACTTTTATTTATGTTTTGAAAACAGCTATGCTTTGCATATATTTAGTTAAGATTTCAAATTGAAGCAAAATGTAACAAGCGAACAACCGTTAGAACCAGGGAGCAAAATCAGGATTTTGAAAGGAAGAAAAAAATAAAAGCTTTCTAAATAAAGCTTTAGAATTTTGAGCTATTAATTTATATTTAAAATCAGTTCATAGCTAAAAATTCTAAAAGGCAATGTTGGCAAAGCAGCAAATCATAGAAAGTCACGAGTTTTCAATTTAATGGAAAGGCTGCAAATTGATTTTTCATGATTTGCTTTAGTTTTACAGGTGCCGGAATATTCTGAGTATAGCTGATTTTTTTCATTTACTTTCTTCAGGAACTCACGTACGAATGAGACAAGCTGAATAAAAAAAAATAAAACGGGAGGTGACGGTAGTGAGATATATTCAGCTGATAGGTAAAGTGTAATATTCTGCTTTTGAAACTCTTTTTTTATTCCTGAAAGTAAAACTAGTTCTTTACGGGTCAGTATTAAGAGAAAAATTACAAACACTAACTGTAGTTATAAACTGTTTAACACTAATTTTTTTAGAATTTTAATGTTCAAAAGTAACAAATTTGACTTAGAAATCAAGAATTTTTACACATCTCTACACAATACCATTTTAAATTTTATTACTGAAGAAGTGCTAATATGAATTACACAAATATGAACTAACAGATAAATTAAAGAAACAAAAAACATAAATAAAAATTAATTAAATAACAAACAAAAAACAACTAAACTTTATAACACTCACTGTTTGGAAAATCAGCCATCATGTGTCCTAAAGACATTTTGCTTCCCCAAACAGTTGCTTCAGGTCTATCATCAATTTCTTTGATATATGCAGAAAATACTCTGAAATATATTTGACATTGTTCAGCATATTAAATATATGCTCAAACTAAAATTTTGTATATTCTATAAAGTTCAGTTTTCCTCCTACAAATAATTTGCAAAAACCAGACAAGCGCAGAAATGCAAGCTGATATTCCCCCCCCAATTTTGAAACCAATCTTTGTCCTATCATATCAAGTAAAGGATCAGATTTTAAACAGAAAGGTTATATCCCCTTTAATTGATATTTTCAAAACCCCGAATTCCCACATCTTCAATATTATGTCTAATATTGAAAGATGACATAAAGTTTTCCTTCAGCAAACACAAATATACAGTTAAGCTAACATAACAAAATCTTTCAGAATATCGGTATCCTATTTAGAGTATTGAGGCTCGATTGAATTAGATGGCGATGAAGTAATGGCATGTGTTTCTTCACAGGGTGACTTTACTTACTTGCTTCACGCTTTTTACAGTGGATGCGGCATTTTACAAAAGTCTCATCAGCCTCAAAATTGGCGATATACGATTTTTTTTTTTTTTTTTTACGAAACAAGAAAAAACCAGAATATTCAGCTTGAAATCGAAAAACAAATGAAAGAAAGGAAAATCTAAAATTTTTGAAAAATCTGGAAGGGTTAGTTGGTATGAAACACTTATTAAGCACACAGAACTATGAAAGACTGGATTTTAAAGTTATCATTTCAATTAGTTTGTAATCAAGTTTGGTTTGATGATATATCAGGTGGTTGAATCTGAATATTGTAACCACCGTAGTAAATATATGTTGACATATGACGGTACATCGCCCAGATCTACTGCACAAATAAGAAACAATTTCAAAACTAATTTCGACTAGAGGAAACTTACAAAATAACATCACCAGTCTCTTAAAAATCATTTGGAACGGGTAAAACAGCTCTATAGAATCCTCTCTTAGATGAGGACAATATTCCTCAAATGTTGCCATGAGAATAAGGATGTCAGTTCCTCAAAATTCATATGAGCATTGACAGTTAGCAATAGTGCAAACAATTACAAGTCCCAATTAGATTAAAAACAAGTTTCCGCTGGCTGCTATAAAAATTAATTCATGAAAAAATAATCAAAAGGGGAACATTTTGCATCCTCCATTACGTTAGAGGGTTCAATGCAAAAAAAGATATACTTGTTTTTGAAGATTCCTAACTCTCGTTTTTGGATTTCGATGCTGAAGACTTGTTTAAAATTTTTCACTTCTTTCTAACCCCTCCCCCACCCCCTTGTCTCAATCAACACACTTAATTCGGTAAACAGGTAATATATGAATATATAATGTATAAAATTTTGGACATACGGTAATACGGAAAGACTTAACATATTTAATTATAATGTAAGAAAATAAAACAAACCTGGTTCTGAAATCTGTTGACCCACAAGAAAGTAAAACATTGTTTGGGTGCCAGTCAATACTGAAAGAATAAAAGCAATACATATAGAACCCATTGCTTGACAGAACAGGCAAAAATTGATATAATTTCATTGAATACATTGAATATAAAATCGAAAATTCTTTATCAAGTATAAAGACTTATTACATTTAATATCACATGCAATTACATGGGAATTTAAATAAAAGATTCACTAGGCAAAGTTCGATATTTTCTCTTTAAATTTAACAAGAACTGTTGTATAGCACACTGGTTCCCAAGTTTTTCAGTTGACTGAATCCTTAGTGCTCTACTTTTATTTCATGGAACCCCATTACTTTTTATAACTAAAACAAAATAACGATCTAGGGGTCAAGTATAGTATAAGGGTGAATATCAGGAAAAGTGCTAATTTAAGTCACAAATGAATTTCTCAAGCACTTCCAAATAAAAACCAAAAATTTTTCTTTTCCCATACAGTAAACTGCGTCGCACATACAACCCATGACAAAATTTTCAGGTTTTACTTTAATTTGTGACAATAGAACTCTTTTTATTGCCTCAATGTCATGTCGGCAGCGCGTCACACATTCAAATAGCAAAGTTCAAAAAAATCCTGTGGATTATAAAACATCGCAGCAGAAACAAATACGAAAGGAAATAACGTGTTTTATGTTCATCTATGACGTGTTTTATGTTCATCTATGACGTTTAACTCTTGAGTTTTAGATAAAATTAATTTAGATCGATAAAAAAAGCAATTTCTGCTTGTCACAAGTTTTCATAACATGAGGAGTGAACCAACTTCCGGAATGATAAAATCTAGACAAAACATTTTTTGGCGCCAAAAAATTACGCTGGGAGAAGCTCTAATATGTGATGTTTCAGTTCTGATGGAAAATTTTCACTTCGGCTGCATTAAATTATAGGTAAGATTTTTTCAGTCTTGACTTTTCTGTTTCTACCAAATGAAGTGTCATGTCGGCAGCGGAATTTGAGACACAAAATAAAGTAATTTTTCAATTTATTTTTGCATAATGGAAAAGAAACCTATTGTCATGGACATACTAAGGTGTTTTTATTTTCGAATCTTCAATTAGGAATGTTCAGCTATCATATTGCGGGAAATTTGTCATGTCCGCAGCGGTCATGTCGGCAGCGCCGAAGTAGAAGGTATTTGTTACGAAACTGATGCGTGCGTTACCAATGTTTTTTCGCAATTTTTTCTTTGTTTATGAGTTTGTTGAGTTTTAAAGTACAAAGGTAGATTCAAGTGCATCGTTTTTCCTGCTAAATTTTCCCATTTTAGCAGTTTATTCATTGTTTTTTAAATGTTTCAAAAACATTAATTTTTCCGCAAAATTTGAGTTTTCAAACAAAATTATTGCCTTTTTTCACCCTCTTTTCTTTTACATCAATATTCCGACCTTCGTTTCTAACTACTGCACCCAAAAATATAATTTTGTTTTAAAATGGAAAACTTAAGAACAGTTTAGTGAAAATCTCCCTCCCCTGCCAAACTCTGACTGTCTTAATCTAATTTCGCTTTTTAAGATTGTGTTAAGAATTTCATTTTATTTTTATTTTTAACTATTCACCTATTTATCTGTTTGAAAAATACTTTGTCGCACTTATTTAGACTTTAACTTTTAATTAGTCTCTAATTTTATTTATAAAACTAAAAAGCGTTCAGGCTCTGAAAATATTATTATATTCTAAGTAATAATTATTTTGTTTTCAAACATAAAAGGTAGTGAAAGTGTTTACTTTTGTGCACTAAGTGTAAAATCTGTAATATTTGTCAGTTCAGTAGCATTCTCATCATGTCGGTAACGCTCAAAGACAACCCCCCTAAAAGAGGGGTAAATGTTCACTTTGACCATACCCCGAATTTTTAAAAAATATTGTTACTAATGTGTATTTGAAATACCCAATTAATTTAATTTTCTGAGTATCTTTAAAAATTGAAAATTTCCATGGTCAAATTGGCACTTTTCCTGATATTCACCCATAAGAAGAAAATGATTTATTGCAAGATTACTTTCTACTAAATAGAAGGAACTATTAGTTCTGTGAAAATTTTCACATTTTAAGAGAGTCAACACGTTCTACGGTATGCTGAATCTATTTTGAATACTTTTGGAAACTGTCTGTCTGTTTGTGTTTGTATGTATTTTAACACTTGGCACTCATAGGAGGTACCACCTTGTGAAATGGTGGTGGTTAGTTTTGGCACAAATCTTAGAGGGTGCACCATTCGAGCAAATGCTTTTAACATGACTGCTGTATTTCAAATAATAATTCTGTGATTCTCAAAAAAATTGGCACTATTATGTCCCCCAGTGAGGGAGGTGCGGGTAAAGCTTTACAACTACATAATCATTTCAAAGGGATGGTCGAATGGAGCAATTTTTTTCGTCAGGAATGTCTGCTTGATAAACAATATAAGAATTCAAACAATAACTGAAATAGCAGCAGACCCCATTGGGTGCTTTTGTGGTCTGATATTATCTTTTATGATTCAGAACCTGCACATTCTTAAACTGTCACTAAGATATATTATCTGTTCAACTTATTAGGGCTAATACAGAAATTTTAAATTCTTTCAAGACAGCAAATTACACAAACCAGCTTGACATGGTACATAAAGTTTAAATGTAACCATAGCAGGAAATTTTGGCGAATAAGATTATACTTAAGTATTGACTGTTCATTGAATATTGTTTTCTGATGTTTAATACATACTTCACATTTTAGTGTCTTCCATGCATATTACAAAAGTGTTTTTACCGATTTGATGGGGACTGAAGACAGTTCTGTTTATTATTATTAATATTCAGATCAGGAACCGGATAACACCAGATCTAACCCCTTCAGAAGTATTGTTTTGGTATGGAAAGTTAGAAGACTTTTTGACCACAACAGATTTAACCTTCACTAGTTAACTAGTCGCACACAGTGGATTTTGGACCATGTTGGTATCTTAATCTGAACAGTTCAGTCAAACCAGGTGTCTTATCAATAGCGCTACCTTGGCCTGAGTCCTTGGTCATACTTTTTAGCTATATTATCTTCAGCTTACCAATAGAGCCAGTATGGTAACTTTTGAAACAAATATGAGTGTGCGCATAAAAAATACTATCTTCAATTTGAACAAAGATCTATTTATAAACTCATAAGTTTCATACGAAATTGTTTCATCAGTCTGCAATTATAAAGGTCTTTACAACAAAATGATATTGTTTCATTGTATAACTGATCATCCTGTAAAGTTTTGCTTAATGTCGGAAAGTTGAGTGCATACAATTGAAGCAGAACCCAATTCAGAACTAAATGTTTTCCATGTATGCATCGGAAAGCTTGTTTTGCGTTAATAAGTCTATAGGAAAGGAAGTTGTTTTAAGTTACAGGAGCTTTCTTAGCAACAAATGGCAATTACTTTTCAGGACCAACACAAAATGCATCAAGTCAAAAGAAATCAATTCAGTGTTTTAAAGCAGACAAACTCTGATGTTCAATTAATACTCTGGAATGGACAGTGTCAAATCTCTACTGCTCAATAGATTTTATTCAGTCAATTCAAAGTTGTGAGTGTGTTAGAAATATTTCCCACGATTTTATAAAATTTCTCAAATGATCAGTAACTTTTTTAAAGTCATGAAATAGTTGCACTACATTTAGACATGCTTTTCCTGAGAAAATTCCTCTTAAGAAAATTCCCCTACAACAATCAGGTACAGTACTTCAAATCCTTTCATTGTTTCTTTTTTCTCCGAAATTATTTAAAAAAATAAAATTTGTACTAGTTTGTGGCACAGAAACATTTTCATCCTTTGGCTGAACTCTAGCGTTCCGTGGAACATACTTTGGGAATCACTGGTATAGAATATTCTAGGTTAGCAGTTGGCAGACCAAGGTAAGTTAAAACTTAGACTTAAGGAAATATTTTATAAATATGTCTTACACAAATAAATTACTTAAAAATATTCCTTTGCACATAAAAATACCTTTGGGTGCCACCCTCATCATTTTTACAGTTTGTATTATACCTATTATCTGCCGTTGGTCTGTGCATGGGCAAAGCTTTTTAATTCCTGCCAAAAAGCAAAAATGAATAATAGGTATTATGAAGTCAATTTTGTTCGTAGGTTAACAAGTTAATTCCAGGATTGAGCTTGAGCAAGCATAGATTTGAAGGTTTCGAAACTTTTCAAATGATGCAGGTTGTCAAGGCTGTTCTTGACTTGGGTCATCAGTTAAAAAATGTTTAAAACTTTTTTTCACCATATACTTGTTTCTAACATTTTATAAATTAATAATCAACTGATTTGAACTATTTTCCTGGATATTGTGTAGGGATGTAAGGCTCACATGTATTTGGGAAACTTTTAAAGAATAATTACATTGCTCAAATTTTACAAGGGTCCACCTTGAACTCTGAAAGAATAAGTTGATCCCTGTGCATGAACCTCACTTAAAAAATTTTAAGACCTTAAATGCAATTTACTCCATCAATTTTTGAACACAATACATATACCTATCTATTGTATTTAATATTAATTTGAAAGTGAAAATTAAAAAAAGTGTACGACATTTTTACCCCTCCAGACTCAATGAAAATAGTCAAAAAAATCTGCCCCCCCCCCCCCCCACTAAAATTTCTTGACAACCCCAGTCAAAACAGTGCAATTAAAAATTCAAAATGTTTATATAGTAAGAAACAAAACTAAATGACTGATTTTATTGGAAAACCAAAATGTTTAAAGTTTGTAACATAATTTATCAAATAAGTTTGATGTTATTGTAAGTACATTTGTTCTTTACTGCCTTTATGCACTTTGGTATATGAAATAATTTTCACTGTACACACTAAAGATTTTTGCATTATTAGTATCTTGTTTCATGTACAATACAATTGTTTTTAAGCAAAGAAAATTTTATCTTATTTGCCACATTTTAACTCTTATTTTTGTGTTATCCACAATTTTTGCTTTCAGTGGTACCTATTCTACCCTAGTATATGGATAACCAGAAGTGTAGCGTATGTATGCAGGGGTCTGTCCAGGATTTTTCACAGGGTCCATTTTTTGTGAAAAACTAAATAATTTTGTGAAAAATCAAATAATTTTGTGAAAAATCAAATAATTTTGTGAAAATCAAACAATTTTGGGAAAAAAAATTGCAAAAAAATTTTTTTGAATTTAATAAAAGCTAAAAATAAATTTAATTTATTATCCTCCTAAAAAAGCGTATTAAACATAAAAAATGCGAAAAATCCGATTCCTGTAGCTGATGCAAAGAGATTGCAGTTTTAAAAGTGATGGCATCAAACGCATAAAAACGGAATATAAATGGATTTATTTTGGTTATATTTTTTACAATTGCATATTTTAAAGGTCTATTGAAAACATATTATAAATGACTGTTAATACAATAAATGCAAAAGTAAAATGAAACGATCCATTCAGCGTTTAACATTTAGACTCATAAAAGAACAGTTAATTTTGCTTTAAAAAATTTAAAATAATGATTTGAACGAAAAATAAAGCGAATTCTCATTTATTTGCCTCCTAATAAGAGTAATTAGCTTAAAAAATAAGTAAAATCCGATTTTCATATCGGATGCAGAGATTGCATTTTTTAAAATAAAAGCATTAAAATTATAAAAACTGTAAATAAAATAATTTATTAAAGTCGAATAATACTAGAATTACATTTCATTAGATCTGTAAGATGAATGTTATTAATGATAACCGAAATATTCGCCGAAAATTCGGAGGAAAAAAATACGGAAGTAGGGAGTTGTAGCAAAACGGACAAAACCGAGCTTCCAATATTAATAGATGAAAAAATACATTGATTCCTGTACATAACCGAAACGCCACACCTGTAAGCATTCAAAAAAAAAAAAATCCAGATAATTTTCTGCCAAAATAAGGTCAAAACGTCGCACCAAAGACCTCAGATGGCGATAATTTTAAATAGCTGATCGCGCTACCAGAAGCAATCCAATTGCTTCTCCAACCCAGCTATCTGTTAGCAGTTCTAAGTTCATTCCTTTGATAGCTGCTATTATTATTATTTCCTTTTCGTTTAAGTCAAGAGCTGGGAGAAAAATCCTTACTCTGCATTTCCAGAGAAATCTATAACAGCAACATGGCAGCAAGCCACTTTAATTTGCATATGGTAAAAACAAGCAGAACTATTAAAGCAAAACAACTAACTTTTTAAGTTGTTACTTTCTTTAAAAGAAACCAACAAAGAGTGCTACATTTTACATTAAAGATTTATCCTTGACCGAGTATGGCAGGCAGGAAGTGCGGACTTTGCAAAATTGGCGGATAAGCGATTCTCTTCTTTAAATTCAGAAAAGGATCAAAAGTTGCGGGCTTTTACACATGCTATGAATTTTTTTGATTTCAGATTTGCTTTTTGAATGAATAATGTGTGAAATGTCCGTTTTGTTTGGTCAGCATTTTGTGAAGAGTCTGTTTTGCTCGGATCGTATTTTTGTGAAGAGTCCGCTTTGCTTGATCGTATTTTTGTGAAGGGTCCGTTAACGGACCCGAATTTCCTCTGGCCAGACCCCTGGTATGTATACAGATAAAGCAATTTGACTAGTTTATCACAATAAATTAATTAAACTACATGGTAAAAGTATCAACTAACCAAGTAACTGTTGACTTAATAGGTTTTTTGATGTGTTTGCTCAGCCACCAATCATTTTCTTCCTCAAAATAACACACCGATATTAAACGAGCTCCACATCCCACAGCAAATTTATTTTCTGAAATGCAAATAATTCTTAACATAAATAAAACAGATGTATTTTATAATTAACTAGCTTAATACCCGGCGTTGCCCGGGTGCTTATTAATACAACATAGCATTCAGGGAAAATAAGTTTGAAAGAGTTCTATTCATATGGGTATAAAATAATTTGCATCAATCAGTCTCTTAGGTAGAAACTTTGAAAAAAACTAAAATATTACAGAAAGTTAAACGTTTACAGAAAAATAGTCTTATCAAAAGGTGAAAATTAAAGAGAAATGTTGTCTGTGCTTTGCCGCGTCCACTGGCATGAAATATATGCACATGGAAGTGAAAAAATTGCATCAAATTCACCCGCCAAATTCAAAATATTAACTTTTCTCTATTAACTGTTCCCACCTACAAAGTAAAAATTATTATAACTCAAGCTAATAAATCTGTCTGAAATAAATCTGTTTCTCGTTCTGAAGGCTTATCTCCATTACAGACGCAACTGTTGTCGCATTGCAAATTTGAAATTCAAATCCGTGGTTCTTTTTATAAAGTCCACATGAATTATGATTGTTTTTTACTTATTTCAATGCTAAAAGGAAATAGGTGAGCCTTAAATTGAAAATTCATTACTTTAATCGTAATTATTGTTGGAAAATACTCATGTTTAAAAATCTTAAATTTCATCAATTTGAATACTAAAAGGCCTATCTCGATTACAATATAAATAGGCTAAATTCCTATGAAAGGGTCATTTTTGACAAAAAATTTAAATTTGAGCTTTTTAGATTTTTTAAAATTTCAAGACCCCGCCTATGAGAATTCTAGGGCATCAAGGAACCTCTGTGTCAAGTTTGATGAAAATC